>JAJMJO010000018.1:0-250243 GCA_030563605.1 Yamadazyma paraphyllophila
TCTATAGCGCCTTTTTCTTTTTCGAATCCTTTTTTCAATATATTTCAACCAAACAAAGTAAAGTAGATTTGAATATGGCAGAATAGCTAGGTTGTGGAATCAGCAATCAATTTCCAGTATTATACTTTGAGGTGGCAGTGGCCATTATAATCATCACCATGCCATCCACCCTCCTCAATAGCACCATAATGGGGCAGGGATATACCGGTTCTTCATTGGTAACATAAAGGGATGGGTGCAAAGCCTAGTTCATGTTCTTCAAAGCGCCAGGTGGTAATCCCAAAATGAGTCAGCCTATAAGCCAGAAAAGGAACCCACCAAAACCTACCTGCCAACTATTTGACCTAAGCTATCAAATCCAATGTTTTTCCAACTAATATTTAGAAGTGCAATCTTGGACTATCTTGAACCATATTCTTTTCCACAAAGCACCGATCATGAATGAATAAAGTATATCTGTCATACATTTGGCTTCGGTCTGACTTTCTTTCAACGTATGTGACCCATTATATTGGCGGCAAGGGTATAATAAAATAAACAAAACAAAATCTAGAAGCTCAGAACTTTTCTATTTGTCCAACTCAACTGCTGAGAAGAACCATGTCGTAAAACATATCCGGCTCCTGCAGGTAACTGGCACTGTAAGACTCGTATAATCTCGCCTGAAGCTGCCCAATAATTTTTCAAACCATGTATAAGAGTTCCAATCGTCCCAGCAAGTCTCCGTTCGGGCACTTTGGGAAAAGGACCCGTGCCGCCATATGCGGCAGATGATGTGTTTTTACCTCATTAATTCTATCCATGAGAAGCCAGACGTACAACAAAAAACAAGACCCTGAAATCGTGGAAAATGGAAGGTTGAAGCTCAACAACAAATCCCCAAGCGCTTAGCGGAGTGCGTAGCGAAGCAATTCAACGAGCTCTTTGACTGGGCCATGAAGGATTTGGACTGAGCTGAGCTTGAAAACTGGCCTGAAGTGAAGCGTACCGGATTTAAGTTTCGCGTAAACTGTAATCAGCAATAGCGCCATTCCTGCTGAGACCAAACTGTTGTTGAAGGAACAATCTGTTGAATTGTCCCCGCTGTTTGGAGACACTTTAGACTATCATCCCGGATTCGACAACCAATTGGTGGATTTAGTTCTCCCTTCTTTGTACCCTGTGTAGTATGGAATAACTCCCAGGATACTAGCCAATGGTACCATTGAACCCGTCAAGTACGACAACAATTTCCCCATCCAAAGGTCTTATATACTCCGATTGGTCTAGGCACTTGTTCTATGGAAGGATTAACTTGCGTAGTTGTATTTTGATACCTTCTTCTCTTGGTTCATGTATTCTTGGTATTAATCTTATAATTGGTGATATTCACTTAAACAATAGAAAAATATCAGCCTTGGTCATATCTTGCAACTTTCATCACAAATCTTATTGAAAGACATATACATCTAACTACATGGCAAACGTGCTACATTGAATGGAATGTTCATTTATTATGACCCTGGGGCCGGTATCATTATATTACAGCTACTCAAACCAAGCTGAGTAATAAAAGTGCTAATATACTAGCAGAGGACTTAGCTAATGTGCTGGCACCATCTTCAGAACTGGTGGTTTCATCATCATCTGCGTCGTCACTAGAGGTAGCGGTAGACGAGCTAGAAGAACTATGACTCGAGGATGCTGCTTGGGTGACCGAGTCTATCAAAGCAGAGGCACTTTTAGTCTTTCCGTAGGCCAACAAGGCAGAAGCAAAGCCACTGGTGACGTCTCCACCAGAAAGAAGGGCACTTATATCAAAACCTGATGCAGCAGCAGATGCCGACTCGGTTTCAGATTCGGTTTCAGATTCAGATTCAGTGATGGATGCAGATTCAGAATCAGACTTGGATTTTGTTTTGGAAGTTGAAGATTCAGATTCAGACTCAGATTTGGAGGCGGGTTTCGAACTGGAGTCAGAGTCAGACCTCAGTTCTTCTGATTCGGATGCTTGACTCAAGTACCCTTGTAAGAAACCATAGGAATCACTTGAAGAGTTGTCTACGGAGCCACTAGACTTGGATTCGTCGGTGGTCTTCAGGGTGGTAGCTCTTTCTGTAGTGGCAGCTGGAGTTCCAGTTGCTGTGATTCCGAAAAGACTATCCCAGAAACCATCGTCATTACTGGATGTTTTGTCTGTAGTCTTGGAGCTGGAGCTGCTTTTGGAAGTGGTGGTGGGTGCCGTGGAAGACCGGCTAGTAGTTCTGGTAGCGGCATCATCGAAGCTTTGCCAGAAGTTGTTGTCGTTGTTGTTGTCGTTGCTGTTATCGTTATTGTTACTATTAGCAGTAGTAGTTGCAGCTTGAGTGGTGGAAGTAGTGAGCACATCGAAAAGATCATCTACCCAGTCCTTTTTGGCATGGTGAAGATCCAATCCAACAGATGTACCTGCCAAGCAGGCGATTATTAACAGGGATGCCTTCATAGTGTTTATTGAATTAGAAGTATGGCTATACAAGTATTTATATAGTTTCGAATCATTAGGCCTATTTAGGAATGCGGATTATTACTTTACCTAAAACGGAAACATAAACTTTCCTAATTAGGTAAAGTTACTTGATGCGAAACCTCTTGAAATCTGTACATAACTTTACTTTTGTATATATAATCTATTTAATGGGAAACATTCTGGTTGTAGCCCCAACTCTAGTAGTTCATATCATCTCTTCTCCACTGTAAGGTAGTGTAAGAACACGTAACCAAGAACTGCAAATGCTGCAAGCCAAACAACAAGAGCGATTGTATCATCCCAAAAAGCTGATACATTGAACCCAAATGTACTTAAGATAACTGCACCGGGTACCTCAATGGATAAACCATACTTCTTTTCTTTCAAGATCAAATCTTTTACTTCGTTGATTGACAAGGCTTCATAAGCGTAATGGAATAAAGAGATCCATTCGAATATCTTAACTTGTGATTTTATCTCTTCACTGTTGATGAACAAGCCAGCAAATAAAATGGAGAATAGAAGAACCAACACTCCAATCATGGTAGAAGTGCCTGGATCTCTGATAAGTATACCCACTATCAACACTTCAATAGAAACCGCCACGTTGAATAACACCAATACCAAGATAGTCTTTAAGAACCCATTATGTTCCATGGTTAATCCAACCAAAGGATATGCAATGGAGATTAGGATAACTGGTGGGAGAACTCTTAAAGGCAACACATCACAAAGGATTTTTGTCAAATAGTAACTGAATGGGTGATAATAGTTATTTGCCCTTTCACGAATAAAGATTATTCTTTCCCCAGCAAACGTATGCAATCCCGTCAATGCAGAGAAACCAAACAACGAGAGCAAAAAGAAGAATAAACCAAGTCTATTTTGGAAACCACTGATATCATTTTTGATGTTGTAGTACAAGTATCCACAGAAACAACCCATAATTAACGACAAGATATAATGAGTCAACAACAATTTAGGGTTCCTGTACAAGTTCTTGAATGTCCTTGAAGATAAAATAGCCACTTGTGTGGTAAACGAAGCCTTCTTATATTGATCGTTGACTTCGAACTTTTGCGGATGATCTCTTAAGTTAGTGATGGAATCCTTTAACTCTAATGCGATGGTACTTTCCTTGAATATCTGGGGCAATTTATTCTGCACTTGAATAAGCGTTTCATTGGTGTCTTTATTGGAGATCTTGTTGTAGTTATTGTACTCATCTCTATGAAGAGCAAGATGTGCCCATTCGCTGGTAGTATCAACCTCACTCGCCGTTCTACCACTCAAAAATCTCTGGTGAAGATCCTGATCTTCATTTGCCAATTCTGCCAAATTCTCTATGTCACTGGAAACTGCGTTGTTATTGAATTTCAAGATCTTCTTGTGATCAACCGTGATATCAATCAAGTAATCAGCGATATTGTAACCAAGCGGAATCTTGTACCCGTTTCTTTCAAAGAAATCATTACACTGGATCATTTCCCCAGAATATATCAAATCACCCTCGCTCAACAAAATAAGCTTATCAAATAAGGAAACAATGTTACTTCTAGGTTGATGGATGGTGAATACAATAGTTCTATCAAAATCCCTGGATAATTTGACCAAACAGTCAATGACATTTCTGGCATTATACGCATCCAAACCAGAGGTAGGCTCATCGAGGAATAAAATAGATGGAGATGTGACCATTTCACAGGCAATAGACACTCGTCTTTTTTCACCTCCAGAGATTCCTCTCTTGAAATCAGAACCTATAACTCTATCCTTGATATTGAGGATTCTTAATTCGTTCAACACCTCTATGACTCTTGTTTCCTTTGCCCTGAAACTCATCGACCGGGGCAATCTCAACAATGCACTATTTAAAACTGTTTCATAAACCGTCAATGTGGGGATCAAATGATCTTCCTGGTCGACAAACCCAACAACTTTCCTGAAGTCCTTGGGTGCTAACTTATTTCCATTAATGTAAATATCACCAGAAACTTCTCCATCCTTATTTTTTCCAGCCAAAATATCCAACAAAGTGGTTTTACCAGCACCTGATCCACCCATTATGGCCAAGCATTCATTTGGTTTAACCAAGCCGTTGATACCATTCAATACCTGAGTACCGTTTCTGACTTTGTAGGTGATATTCTCAAATGAAAGAATCGTTGGAGTGAAATCTTTATTCAAGGCATTGAGTTCACCATCAAGGGGCGTGAAATCACCTGATGGTTTGAACAAGGCACTTTGACTGATATTATAGATAGATCCAGATATCAATGAAAGACAAACAAACGCTACAAGAACAATCAACAATAAGTTACTCCATGTTAGTCTGCTTTTGTCTGGGAGATCATAGCCCGGAATTTCACTTTTATGAATACACTCACCTGACTTACAATGTAAGGTAATATAGGGGTCACCAAACACTGAAGATATTAAATCGTTCATACTTGGTTCACTAAACTGACATGTTTTCTCGGCAACATTACAAGAGAAATCACCCGGTCCTTCGATTGTTTCAGTCAAAAAGTCCGAGATGTCAATTGAGCCTGCTTCTCCACATAACATTCTATCGGGTAAGCATTTGCATGCCATCTTCTCGCATCTGTAGTGTGTGGTGTTCTTAGACAAATCATACTCAAAAGCACACTTGTCCAAGTCACAGTAAAACGATTCTTTTTGCTCGATCCAGAACTGAAAGTCACAAGTCTCAGCAGTCTTATTACAGCTGAATGTTGCTTGAGGCTTTTTGCCTTTTAAAATAGATACAATCTTCTTATTGGTAACATCACACATTTGATGAAACTTGTTGACGACTATTCCGGACTTGTAACATGTTCCTTCTAACCCTTCAGGCATAAATGCATCACACACATCGTCACTTTCACACATATTACAATTAATTCCTGACCAGCCAGACTTACAGTCACATGTTTCATTCTTTCTCTTGGGTCTATGTTTATTACCATCGGACAACCCTCCACATAAAGGTTCGGCACAGTCATTGCCACCATAACCATCACGACATTCACAGAATCCCGTGAAGGCGTTACACTCAGAAAACTGGGTACACTCGAAATTGGGTAAATTACAGTTGAAACAGGGCGGACAATCTCCATTGTCATCGGCAGGCGGTTTAGTGGGAGGCCTCAAGGAATTCTTGATATCGAAAACATCATTGATTGCCACACCCTTTTTGATTCTATCGAAAGAAGCATCGAAGTCTTCAACGTTTTCAATTTGGATAGAAGTTGCTATGGTGACAGTTGAAAGGGCTAGAGCTAGAATAGCCGATACCCTAAAGAACTTCATGATCACACCAGCAGTACAGTTGCGATCTAGGGATTACTCGAACTCGAAAACGATAGCAATTGATAAGTATCTACACCCAATTATGTAGATTTAACCGATGATAACCAAATGAGTTTATGAGAATTAATGAGCATGAGGTCGCGCATATCTTATCGGCTTAAATGTATTCTTCTATGTAATTATAACTAGCACTTGATAATTCTCTTTAAAGGCTCGACATATGATTGTTCGAGGTCCTCCTTAACGTAAGCAATGTAGTACGGGGTAGCAGTATTTCCTTCGAGGAAGTCAAACACCTCTGACGCTGGAACTTCGGTAACGATCTCATCGTTATACTTTCTGAATATATCCTTCTGGTGTGGGTCTTTAATATAAATCCAATAGTGGCCATAGCTTGCTTGACCTCTGTGGATAAAGACTGCAAATATAGAATACCCCACCGATTTGTAGTCTTGGAATTGAGAAGAGATCTTATCGTTGAGCTCATCTATTTCTGCATCTATAGATGCAACCTTTGACTTCAAGTTATCAATTTGATCATCAATGAAGGTAATGGTATCATCAGTTATTTCATACTTCTCGTCCCCTTTGATGGTTTCAAGATACTTCTTCGTGGTGATCATAGAATCGATGACATTGAGTCTGGTCACCTCATCGGGTTTAATTATCTTATCTCTCCTGCCTTGAAGTTGGACTAGTTGGGATTTCCAAACAAACAACTCCTCTCTTTTTTCAAGAATCTCCGGATCTTCTGTTTCGAGATATCTATCGACATATATTTTTTCGGTGAAAGGAATGGGCTCAATCGATTTATAAGCCATCAACTTTTCCCTGTCAAACAATACTCTTTGAACTTGGAATTGCAAGATATCTGGGAGTTTAAAGATGGTCAATGATTTTTTGACTAAACCTTCATCTAAATTTACCGTGTCAGCATTGAAGTAATTATCTAAAGCATCGTAGATATCCTTTGGATGGTCACTAATATTGATGATTAAACTACTAAATCTCTCAACAGAAGTTCTTGGTTTGCCTGAAGATCCATCCAACGGAGTGATGGTTTGTTTAGTCTTACCGTAAAAAAGCTTTTTGATTAAATCAAATTGCTCACCATCATTCTCAATATACTCAGGTTCCAAAGCTGTTTCAATCTGGAAATTCACGTTTTCGATACACTCAGTAACATCCTGTTGTCTTCCAATCTCAATGGTGCTTTCCATTTCATCAGCATTGATGTATAAGAGTCGACTGTTTACAGGATCCTCGACTTTGCCTTCTTGTGTCTGGATGAGTTCCGGGGTAGTACGTGAACTAGAGTCAGGTATTGATGCAACTTCGTCATGGCTGACTTCCTTCACAGATTCCTCGTCTTCAGACTTTATTACGTCCATATCAGAACTTTCTGGGATTTCAGGGCCAGTTGTTGAATCCATGTTAATATCATTATCAGCTGCTTTCGTGTCAGGATTAGAGCCAGCCAGGGTCTCATTAATACTTAACTCTTCACGAATTTCGTTCTCATTATCGGATTCAATCACTATAGGATCATTTTCTTGACCCATATGCTGTGAAACATGCTGATTCGGGTCAATGAAGTTTACTGGTTGTGATGATGGAAGAAAAGACAAAAACGCCAAATCCTTCCCAGGAGCAACACATCTTTTATCTGTATGAATCATTTCCGTGAAGAGGTGTTGCAAACGATATATAAATTGGTTCGATCTGATAGTTTCATTAATATCAATCTTTCTTCCACCAATTTTACGATCTTGTTCGTTCATTTTCTGAATATCATTCTCTTCAAACTCTAAAACCATGTCTCTTATGGGTTTGATTGCAAAGTAGTACTGTAATAGAGAGTTTAGATAACAGGTGTTACCGATGTTATCTAAACCAGCTGGCCAGTTTTCGGCTGGGAGTAAAGCTGGGTCAATCTTCCCAAACTTCAAGTAATGGTCAAGTATCATAGATTGCCTATGCGAGTTGATGGATCTCAAAGCTTGCCTAAGTTGTCTAATATCACCTGTTTCAAGTTTGTTCTGGAATTTAGTGATCAACTCAAACTCTGGGGTATCAAGATTAGCATCCAATATATCAAGAGCTGCTTCTAACAGTAAATACTCAGAAAAGGTGCCAGCCAAAGTAGGTAATTCGTTTTCAATGAAATTCATCAATAGGAAACTCTTACGGTTTAATGCTAACGATTCTAATGCTTTGTTTAATGCATGTTGTTCATCATTACCTGAAATCTCTTCAGACTTAAACTTGAATGCAGTGATTGCTACTTCATCATCAGCCATCTCTTCGATTCCAAGCTCTGCCATGGCTAAATTTAAGGGTAGGATTTCCTCATCGATAAACTTAAGTAGATTGGCTGAGTTTTTTGCTCTTGAAATGGTCCTTAAACATTTACTGAAATACCCATAGTTTCTGAAATCTTGATTGACTTTGGCCTGGTATACTGAGAGTATATAATCCTCATCAATTTGCAAGAGACGAGACGTTTGGTTGCCGTAACTGATCCCCAAGTTATTCAATGCTTCCAAATAATCCGAATATCCGATCAAATGGCCGTTTCTTTTCTGATTACTTAAATAGCTTCTGATTTTGGCACTTCCATTGACTCTTAAGGTTGAAACATTCTTTAGGTAGTCCACATAGGTAAGTTGATTAGAAGGATCCGATCTAACCGTATTCTCGAAACAATGAATAATCAACTCTTCTGAAAAGAACTCGACAGAACTTAAACCAATCCAAGCCGGGCTCTGGTTTGACATATGATATGATCCTAACCTCTGACTAATCAGTTTATCCACTTCTGCAAACTTTCCATAAATCGCCGTCAAAGTGTCGACAAATGAATACTGTCTATCAAGATTGTTATCAGGAACATTTCTGAGTAATTTTCCCGTATAAATCAATTCGACAACCTTCCTTAAAAAGCTTTCTCTCATTCCAGGAGATGCATGCAAGTTAGGAGGTACTAACTTGTTATGTTCATCGTCTTTAACGAAACCCATATTCCTGATAATCAAGTCCAAATCGATTATGGATGCCAAAGAACTGTTTGATAAATTGATAGTTTTAAATTCGTCTTCGGGGCCCAAAAGAAGCGGCCCTTTCAATACATTAATAAGCTTCGTAATACATTGGACGGGATTAGGGATTGTTTCAGGGTTGATAGACTTGTTCTTCTCGGCTTCAGATAAGTATCTCTCTTTGATGATCAGAGAATCGGTGAGACTCTTCATATCAAGCTCATTCCACTCACGTGTGAAGATACTGAACCGGACAATCACATCCCAATCTCCATTAGTAGCGATAGCATAGGAGTCGTCTAATAAGTTTGGAATCTTGGCACCGATCTCAGTTGACTTAAACTGGTTCAAGTCATCTTCCGAAAGCGCAGATTCAGGTACGACATGGAATTCATATTTGCTAACAGATGAGATTATGTTGAAGTTGGGCAGCTTATTCTCTAGCACTTGAAGTCGGAAATGGTGGACTTGCTTATCATCTATTACAATCAAACCTCGCGCCACAGAGAACGATTGGTTGTCGCCATTCACCTGCAACGGAATTGATTCTTCGCTCTTATAGAAGTCCACATGATTGGCCAACATATACAACTTGGGATTGACTGCTCTTGTAAGCGCCAACTTCGATAATGGTTCTGCGTAATCAATTGGTGGTTTATTTAATATACTCTCATCTTTACAGTAGGACCTATAAGGTAAACTCCATTTAACATCATCTAATAATCGGTTCAATGTTTTGTATGGGTAAGCCGTAAGTGTCTCCAAGGGAATATCTGTGTTTTTATATGATGCCTCTACCACATAATCCTGATTTGCAAACAAATTGGGACTCATGATGTCTAATCACTAAATCACTAAGTGACTAGAAGCGCGACTTCATAGGTGAAAAAGTTAACTCAAAACTTTAGCTAGTTCGAATATCGGTTATGTCCCAACCACCGAATATCGATATCAAAAAGATCACCAGCAACAGCGATGGCTCTGTCACGGGGATGGCCAAGCTGGCGTTCAACGAAGTGGTAGCAAACAATCCGTATTTCGCCGCAGGTGGTGGGCTTATGCTCTTAGGAACCGGTTTAGCAGTCGCAAGACAAGGTATAATTAAATCGTCAAGTTTCATTTATAGACAGCTTTTGGTTGACCTAGAGATTCCTTCCAAGGACAAGTCGTATTTGTGGTTCTTGGAATGGATGTCCCAATATAAACATAGAAGCTCTAGGCATTTATCGGTTGAAACCAACTTTGTGCAGCACAATAACGGCGCTGTAACTACCAAGTTTTCGCTTGTCCCAGGGCCAGGAAAGCACTTGATCCGGTACCAGGGAGCGTTCATGCTTGTCAACAGAGAAAGAAGTGGCAAATTGGTTGACATGACTAACGGGGCGCCTTTTGAAACAGTTAAGTTGACCACCTTGTACAGAGACAGACACCTTTTCTCTGACCTATTGACGGAAGCCAAAACAATGGCCTTGAAGATTAGAGAAGGGAAAACAGTATTATATACATCCTGGGGACCAGAATGGCGCCCTTTTGGCCAGCCTAGACAGAAGAGAGTGTTGGGATCTGTTATACTAGACAAGGGTCTTGACGAGTTGATATTGAACGACGTCAAAGATTTCTTGACAAGCGGCGAATGGTACCATAATAGAGGTATACCGTACAGAAGAGGATACTTACTTTACGGACCACCGGGTAGTGGTAAAACATCATTTATTCAAGCCATTGCCGGTGAACTTGATTATAATATTTGTATTTTAAACTTGAGTGAAAAAAACTTGACTGATGATAGACTTAACCATTTAATGAATCATATTCCAGATAGATCGATTTTGTTGTTGGAAGATGTTGATGCTGCATTCAATAAACGTGAACAATCTACCGATCAAGGCTACACAGCGGGAGTTACATTCTCCGGTCTATTGAATGCATTGGATGGAGTCGCCAGTGCCGAGGAATGCATTACTTTTATGACTACCAATCATCCTGAAAAATTGGACCCAGCCTTGTTACGGCCTGGAAGAGTGGATTTCAAAGTACTTATCGGCAATGCTACCGAATACCAAGTTAAACAAATGTTTTTGAAATTCTATGAAAACGACTTGGAGAACTGTGAAGTGTTTATGCAAAAGTATAGGGAGCTTGGGTTAAAGGATATCAGCACTGCACAATTGCAAGGGTTGTTTGTATATAATAAGAGAGACCCACAATCTGCTATAGACATGATAGAGCATTTGAAGCATCCGAATGATGCCTTTTAAATGATGTAAATAGTTGTAATGTATATTACAGGAAAAGCCTAATAAGCGTATCTGAAAAAAGGATTCTGCTTATCAGTCAAGTCAAGAAACTCGATGTTTTCAATCTTTTCAGGCTCAGGTCTCTTGTCCCTCTTACTATTCTCATATCGATAAGTCAACCATATGAAGAACAAAATGACGATTTCAATCACCGCACACGCTGCAATCACAGACTTGGCAGTTTGATACTCGGGAGCCTCGTTGTTCTTAAACACTGCACTACCAGTCAAGTTCCCAACGCAATAACCAACTAAGATAACCACATTCGTGGTGAATTTCTTGGTGGTTCCTAGGACATTCGATGCCACACAACTCAATGCACAAATAAAGGATATTGGTGCCAAATAGTTTAGATTCAAACCTGTAAATTTAACCTGCTTATCTTTCCCAAACGCCAACATTAACCAGCCAGTGGATGCTAACGTTTGGCCTACTACGGCCCACACCACTCTATTTTGGTAGAACCTGTACATGTAGGCAATGGCAATACAACCAACAAACTCCACTCCTCCTCCAATCGTCTGGTACAACAACGAGTCTGTGGTGCTATATTCAAGCTGTTCTTTCATAAGAATGCTACCGAAATTGGTGATTCCCCCGTTAGGCATATTGCCAAACATCACAAACAAAAAGAAGATCCATGTTTTGTAATCGGTGAAAGCTTCGATCATTTGGTCCAACTTGAAGTGATGGTTACCAAACCCTTGGTGACTTCTACGACTTCTTTCGATGATCAAATGCTTATCTTCATCATTCAAAAACCAGGCCTTAGCAGGCGAATCTGGAAGATGGAGGATGATTGCAAATCCAAGGGTCACAGTCAACACCCCAGTTATAATAAAAACCAACTTCCATGCCTCCATGCTATACGAGTCTTGGTGTAAGGCAAGGCCATAGGCAATGAACGACCCAAGAATATACCCAATCCCATTACATGCAAACCATATAGTGATTCTCAAGAACGTTTCCTGCGGAGTGTACCATTGGGAAGTAATGAAGGTAAATGCTGGAGTCACCGAGCTTTCAAGAGCTCCTAGAATGGTTCTCAAACTAACAAACCCGGCAAAGTTATGTGGGACTGAATGTAAACACAAAATGACTCCCCAGAGCACAATGAACACCCCCACAGTTTTTGCAACCGGGAATCTTTGCAACATAAAAGACACGGGTAACTCAAATACCATATACCCCACATAGAATGCTGACCCCGTCCAGCTGTATTGCTGGCCCACCATTTTAAGGTCTTCTCTAAGCCCAAGAATAGACGCAAACGAATTGGAAAGCTTATCCATGAATTGGAAACAGTAGACACAACACATCAAGGGAAGTATGAAGAGATCGATTTTCCTCACAAGCTGGCGTTCTCTTTCGGGGGTAAGTTTGACGTGTTCGAACGCCAATCCAAGCCTGATGATCTCGTCTCCGTCATTTACGTCGACAGGAAGGTCTGTTTCCTTGTCCATACTCCCGAGAGAGTGGACTTCGATAGGAGGTTCTTTTTTATCTCCCATGGTGCTGGATCCCACAGCGGGCGTTTTGGGGTTTTATATTGCCACACATCGCTATCAGAAACCTTATCTTATTGCCGTGCTGACAGCTGACGCGCTGCAGGATCCCCACCGAATGGTATGGGGAGAGGGGGATCAGCTTAGAAGACAGGGATAGAGAGGGGGGTCGGACGGGGAGGTGCCAAACAATAGGTGGGGGTGCTTTCTCCTGACCCTGGCTACTGACACTGGCTACTGACACCACCGGCACTTCTATACTACTACGCCCACGCTGCAGAAACCAACACTTGGTGGGAATTAGATAGCCGGGGAGATCTTATCAGGGATAATAGCGCGCAATACTGATAGGATTATCGCGGCAGTAGACTGATAACTATCGCCCGAAAACGGGCCGACATATTGTTAATGGAGATGAAATGATGGCTGACACTAGCCATAAAATACGCCGATCTGGCTAAACTTGTGTGGCCGTGATAGGACCGATAAAGTCGCCGTAAGCCCCGTTTAATCTTTCCACTGTGGCTTCAGGTGTGCTAATGGTTAGATAAGTCCGGAGGCATTGTGGCTTAGGTAAACTATGAGCAGTCAAATATGACTACCTGGGTGTATAGTGTGGTAGAAGTATTGGAGATTTGGTATTGGGTATGATATTGCGAGGTACGTTTGGGATTACGGCCACACCAGGAATTGTGGGTAGTGGTAATAGGTGGTATGAAACTGTCGTTGTTGTGTTGTTGTGTTCTTGTAGATGTATGCTAGAGGAATAGAGATCATAGTAGCTTGCGGTGAGCGTTGTGATACATTCAGCGAGAATAGAGACATTCTAGAGTTGTCGTAAAAGCTCACCAGTCAGGGTCTGATGCGAGCGCTAGTCTATTACAACATCCACCACTAATCCCCATGAAGGCATTTCCCTCACAACATCCCTATACTGTCTTTTCTCTCAGTCCTCTCCCTCCTCCCAGTCCGCTCAGTCCTCTCCATCCTCTCAATCCTCTCTCTTCACCCTCCCTGTCTCTCAGTCCTCCCAATTCCTTGCAGCCAAGCGCGCATTACGTAAGCTTCGTTTCACAGCAACCGCAACTCACCATCAACAACCAGTATCCATACCACCCCAGACCAGCACTCAATTAACGTCCATAAGCCACCCATAGTTGTTACCACCAGCTTCAGCTCTCAATTCCCCAACTTACCACGCTCCAAAACCTGTACTGCAGAAGCAGCAGCGGCTCCCGCTCGCATGACGTAGGTGGGTGCACCAGCTCACAAGCGCGGCTGAAATATCATCATGTAGAATTTCATATTTCTTCTCAATGTTTCTCCCAGTTGAAAAACGGTACTACTACCGTCGTACTAGAAACCACAGATTATGGCTTATCTGGCTCTTGATCATCCCTGTCATCATCTTGTTGTTGTTCTTGTTTTTGAAGAGAAGAAAAAAGAGACCTATCGTGGCCTCCAATAATCAGTTCTACGGCAAGCCGCAAGGTGGGGGCTTTTTTGGTTTTGGCGGAGGCCAACAACAACAGTATCCTCAGCAGCCCTACCCACAACAGTCCTACCCTCAGGCCTATCCTGACAATGGATACCAACAAGGCCAACAGCAAGGGTATCAACAACAATACCAATCTGGAGGTGCTGGGTATGGAGATGCTCCTCCGGTGTATCCAGACGGTGCTAGAGATGACGGATACGATAGACCTTCAGGTCCGCCACCTGCGCATGTTAAGTAGTCAATATATGTTTATATTTACTGACTTTTTCTCGATACGTTACAGAATGGATATACTACATATGGCCTGATATACTGAATATGCAATACAAACTCTCATAAAAGATCATTCTCTAACTTGTGTAAATCCAATTAACTATGTCAAAACTCAATTACTACCTTACTTACCTTATGCTCGTTGAATAGTCTATATCCCTCTGGGGCCTTGTCAATTGGAATAACCGTATCAACAAAATCCCTAAACTCGTCCTTCAAGTCATCAAAGATCTTGATGGCCTCGGGAAATAACGACCAAGCATGGCACCGGCCAAACGAAAGCGTAGCGTTCTTCAAGTAACAGTCCAAGGCGGTGAATGGGAACGGCTCATGTCCCATACCAAGTGAAGATATAAACCCGTCTCTTCTTACATGTTTAAAGGCAGTGCCCAAAGCCGTAGACGATCCAACCACTTCCAAAACATAATCGAAAGTGGCAGACTCATCCAAGCCTTTTTCCTCGAAGTTGACCGACTTAAATCCAAGTAGTTTTGCTTTTTCAAGACGCTCGGGTACGTTATCTAAACAGGTAACGTCACGGAAACCAAGATACTTCAATACATGGAGCCCACATAATCCGACTGGCCCAAGGCCTAACACCAATACCGACGAGTCGGCAAACGCTTTTTGTTCGTTATCAACGCCGCTGCCACGAATATGGTTAACAATCTTTTTCACTCCAAAGTATCCGGTGGTAAAGATATCGGCCATCATTACGTACGAAATATCCAGGTCGACTTTCAAAAGCGTATTGTCAGCAAATGGCACCCTCACGTATTCAGCTTGACCTCCAGGAAGACCTTTTTTGCCAAAAGTGTTGGTAATATCACACTGGCCTGATTTACCATGCTGACAGTACCAGCATGTGCCACACTGGATGGTAAATACACTGACGACATTATCGCCAACTTCGAAGTTCTTGACATCTTTGCCGAGTTCCACTATGCTACCGGTGAATTCATGGCCTATAATTTGGCCCTGTTGCACACCTTTAATGTGGCCCCTATAAGTGTGGAGATCAGTTCCACATATACCCGAGTACTTGACTTTTAAAATAACGTCTGAGGATGATTCAAGAGTAGGCTTGGGAACATCGTCAACACGGAAGTCTTCCGGCCCATAATATACCACTGCTTTCATGGCAATTGAGTTTAGATAACAACTGTTGGGTATCGATTGATTTCGAAAACTGGGGAAGCGCGGGATTGATTTGATAACTGGAACTAATCTAGAAATTGGTGCAATATCTATGAAGTCAAGTCAATGCTTAAGCTTTGGCGGCATATAGTTTATTGACACATTATGCACCTGTTTAGGTCATAGAGATAAAGAAATGCCAAAATCATGTTGAGTACAATAGTCTATTAGTAATCCCAATGCCATATGCATTTCTCTGGACTATTTCCTCCGTCTCCCTCTCTCCCTCTCTCCTTTGCAGTCTCCCGTACCCCCTTGCATCTTACCTACTCTAAAAATCGTTAAACAAGCAGCCCTACTCCCTTCCAGAGTATACTTAAAAATCCCCACAGATAACCGGAAAACTTCTGGATTCTATGCTTCAAATGAAACAAGTACAAATAAAGAACATTCATACAAACAAAGTTCCCCAACAAGGCATACACCATATACACCACCACCACCAATAGCGTCACATCAGGGATGAAATACTGTCGTATCACCTCATTAAACCTAAATATTAAAGAGGTATTATCAGCAAAGCATCTTGTCATATCATCTTGATGTTCACATTTATATTTCACCTGAAGCAACAACAGATGATACACAAACCCCAGAAAGTACTGCCATATCAGTGGCTCACCCTCGTCCAGTGGGGCTATAGAATAACGGATTCCTTTGGTTTCTATTATAACAAACTGCTCGAATATCGCTTGGTTGTGTCTGAAAATGAAGGTAATGATATCCCGGAAGAAATTGTTGCTGAAAGTGAGTTCGTTACCAAACATGAATAGCGCCCGAGTAATTCTCTGAATGTAAAACGAAGCGCCAATGCTGAACATGAAGAATCTAAAGAGTCTTGATGCGAATATCAATGTGGCCAGCATTGTCTGGGCTATGAGCTGGCTGGCAAGTGGGCGGTAGTCTCGCCATAGCTGGCGGTACAGCACCACCGGGAGTGGGAAAAAGTTCATTAGCCATATCAATTTAATGTATTGTCTAGCGGTTCGTTGTCTTGCGGAGTGTCTCCTGATGGCTTCGTTTAGCTGTTCTATCATCGCTTGATGCTGTTCGATCGGGTTGGCGTTTGCGTCGTGTTCCGGAGGCGGCACCATCTCCTGTAGCCTTTGGTAAAGCCCCGCATAGATATCTACTAGGGGATCAACGTTTTCCATTGTGTGGTGCGTGTTAGATTTGATTGTGCGGTTAGATCTAGGATATAATCGTGTGGTGCGCTAAGGAATGATGTGATATCTTTTACACCCACCATCTTGATAGTTAGTCTACAACTCTTCCAAGAAGAATATCTATTAGTTTCACCTATACTGCTCTACAATATGGGCTACCATTGCCGGATATCGGTTCTTATACTTTAAGTAATTGGTACACCACAAATTTATCAACTCTCTACTCAATCCATAATGCCCAGAAAGGATCTTATGCAGAATCTTACAGTGGCTTCGAAGCTTGGTAGAAATCCCATGGCCATCAACCTCGAAGTTCTTGGAATCATAGTAAAGTGATGCCTCGTCGTAGAACTTGTCCATCAACACAAGCTTATCACCACTTTGAAACACTATAGGTATAAGATAAGACTCTCCGTTCTCTGGCGTCCATATACCATCCATTTCGTTGGGGTCTATTTGAGTTTGCAAATCAACTATACGGCTCAATATCTCCCCTATATTGGTATACTTGTGTTCCTCTTCACGGAAAAGCAAGTAACTCGAGTCATTGGGTAAGACATACAACGGGCCCAAGTTAAGATAAAGCTCATAGTAGCCACGTAACTGCATGAAAAACCATACTGAAGCTACATGGGCCCCACCAAATATAATGAGACCCCAAAGTATCCGATCGAGTAGCACCAATATCTTAGGATCATCATCTGCACGTAGTGCTAATGCTATGATATATGACCGGACCATCTGCTCTACCAAACATGCTTTGAAACGTACAAACACTCTTTCATCCACAGAAAATTGATAACTTTCTCTGTATGCCAACTTTTCATAAACGTTTCCCAAGGCCACGAACGCAGTTCCGGATCTGTTATTCACTACTTCAGATGGGCTATTTGTTAATGTATCTGTTGCTTTTAGAATGACGTTTTCTAAAGACTCAGTCGAATAGTCAAGTTTGCCAAATTCAATGCAGTGGCATAAAAAAATGCCACTACAGCACACAATGTACGAAGAGAGATACTCTGACTTGTTAAGACACCTATGGACCAGATGAAGAGCGTTGATAAAGTTCATTGTCCATAGAAAATAGTACGATGCTTCAAAGTACTCTTTCTTAGCATAGTGAATGATGCCCTTTAGAAACTGTAATTTCACTATGATGTTCGCCTGGTGTATCACAGATACAGAAGTTGTCTGTTCGATCTGGGCAATGGACTTCAATACGCCAGCCATGTCCATAGCGAGATTCACTTCACAGTGCTGAAGATACTTCTTGATACACGCGTCATATTCCACGCTATGAGAAGCAACTTTATCAAATAAATAAACAGGACCGAATATACAGCTAGCTTCAACCAAATGCCCCAACAGGTCCAAAGGATTGATACTCAATTCCCGTACCGATGCTTCCACGAGATCATGAACCTTCATACATATTCTGGCCATTGAGAACTCGGGAAGTACGCCATAGGATTGTGTATATAATTGAGCCTGGAAATGAAGAGGCACTGGTTCAACATCGGTTTTGAGGTCAGGATCATCAATAGGAACAGGCGCTGGCGGATGGCGCTTGTTTTCAGGATCCAGATTGTGAATTTCAACCAAACAAGGCGCAATTCTGGAGTGTAAATTACTGATGTTGAAAAGCTTGACTTGGTACTTTAAAAGCCGTGCTCTGTCGACTGGGTCAACTTCCATTTCTACCGCCATCGCCAACTCTCTAAGCGCCGGCTTTGAGCGGCCAAGCTTGAGCAAAGTCAAGGCATAGATAAGCCTAACCTGAGGCTTTAAATAAAGTAAATCTTCCACACCTGTTAAAGCCAATACATGATGATACTTCTTCTGTCGATACAATTTCCAAATCACATGAACCATTTCCGTACGGTCTATAATTGCAGAACTGGTATCTTCCACCGTCATAGACGTTTCCGGATCCTGGTTCAAGTACTCAAGAAGTGCAGTATAGTTTTCCATTGTATTTGTGGATGCAAATTCACTCAATTCATGAGTTCGATATATTCGCGATGGCTGCAAATTCGTCGTGGCTCAACCCGCCAAATGCTTTTGCTAACGGGGCTAGTTTAGGGGAGTCTCCAGCAAGCTTCAATAGCCTGGAGATATACTGGTGGCAACCTTGAGCTCGTGAGACAGCCACATCCAAATCTCGCTCAATGAGTCCCTCTGGAAGTACCGCATCCTTGTCCCCAAATTTCTCCCTGGCTAGCAGCATTGACTGGACCAAAATAGCAGCAAACACCAGCCCTATATCGTAACACATAAGAATAGGTAGGCATGAGAGTAGCTCGATTGTGGATACCGTTTTGTGTAAGATTTCTGGTTTGTGGTCGTTGAAAAAACCAGCAGTATCGGCTTCATTTAAGATCTCTCTATATTTATAGGGGAAATCGACCGAGAGCTCAAAGTTCAAGAAGCGGAGAAGAAGCTCTTCCCTATACAAGAGTTGGTCCCGCCATTCCCAGAATTCCTTGCTTGTTTCTGTGACTGCCCTAGAAGTTCTCAAGCTGCACGCTGCTAAAGCCACTTTATCAGGTTGTCTATAAGTGTCATGAAGCTTACAAGATATGGCTATGGCGGCCAGAGCCACAAAGTACTTCAGCCCTGTTATAGGAACACGCATGTAAAATCTGTGCACGTATAAAGTGGCTGCGTATATAGTATAAGCGTCAAGTTTGAGTTGACTACCTAGTTTCAAAATGAAATCCAGGATACCTAGGCGAGACTTGATTTCTTGATCTAGTGAAAAGAACTTACGGCTTGGGGTTCGCTTAGCAAAGTCATTCTCCAGAAATAGCCAGGTATTCTCCTCACACAATTGTTTGACTTCCATTTCCAAGTGTTTTACAACCACCGAAGGGTTTCGAGTGCGCGCAGTTTTGGAACTGAAAAATTTTCCAGTCTAGTATAAAAAATGGCCAGTGAAAGCAGTGATATGCACTTAATCAGGCCTGGTGTTTCGGCCCCAGGTGCCACCTCTACCACAGGAGCCTGTTCAGTTAGAATCCACACGTCGGCTTTTCTCCAAATTTTAGAAATCGTCTCCAAGCAAGTCATCTCAAGCAATAAAAGAATCATAGGAACTCTTTTAGGGTACAGATCAGACGATGGATCCGAGTTTGAAGTAAGGGATGCGTTCATGGTTCCATGTGACGAGACCGGAGACTCCATTTCCATCGAAGACCACCAACACAAAGCCCTTTACCAATTATACAAGAAGGCACACCCTAAAGAAAGCGTTTTAGGATGGTTTGGCACCAGTAAACAAATTGATAACTCCACTGGTTTAATCCATGATTTCTACTCAAAAGGTACCGATAGAGCATACCCTTACCCAGCCATATACTTGAATGTTAACTACAGAGATGAACAAGACAGAATTGTACCTCCACAAATAAGTACCTATATTGGATCATCTGTTGGTAAAGTCAGCGGCCAAACTCAAAAGATCACCTGGAAGACCCAAAACATTGTCAACTCATACGTCTTCCACCCAATTCCAAATCAAGTGATTTCCGGAACTGTCACTGAAAAATTGGCTTTAAATACTTTATTGTCGGGTGAATTAAATCAAACTGAAGTATCTTTCAGTGATAATGAAGCCAAAAATGTGAACGATTTACAAAAGCAAATCGATGGGCTCGTGCAAACAATTGATAGATTACAAAACCGCTTGGGAGACTTGGACGTCAATGATGATAACGATTTAGACTTGTTAAGAATATTGAGCAATAATTTGTCCAGCAAGCCAGAGAGTTTGTTTAATTTGGAGGAGTTAAAGAACCATTTTGCTGCTTATAATCAAGATGTCATCATGATCGAATACTTGACGAAGGTCGTTAAAGAACAGATTGAGTTGAGTGCTAGATTGACTGCTACGAGTGAGAGCGACAAGAAGGAGAGGGATTAGGTAGTTGTAATAGATATTGCGATTAGAGACTGTAGGTTGGAGTGGGTATTTGACCTCTTAGTTAAGTCTGTAGATGTAATAGAACCTGCAAGTAACGCACCCTTATTAATTCTATTTCAGTTTAAGGTAATCTCATCTCGTGTAACTTTAAAGTTGTGAATTTCACACTCTCGTATGGCCACAATAAAACACCTTCACCACTCAACCTCCGTAACTACTGCGTTAACAACATACCCACACCCCTACACTTATACCCACATCTACATCCACCCAACACTTCTCTACCACCACGCATATCACACATCACTACTCTGCTCGTCACCCCTCATTTGATTAGGCCACATATTGATAAGATTTGACGCCATAGCTCATCGCATCATCATACCGACACTGACCACCAACAAAGCAACACCACCACAGCATCAACACTCCTCTCATACTACTTAACCCACTCCCCGTCTTCTGTTCGTTTTTGCCCCTTTTTCTTACTCGCTAAGGTCCCCTCCGGGCCTCTTCGCTACTACCTCATCTTACGCACTAAAAATTTTTATCTAATCTACACTAGTTACACTCAGCCATAGCTTAGTCGTATTATGTACCATTACACATACCCAATTAAGTACCCATACAGTAACCCATTTATTACGCTATTTTAAAGGTAGGATCGTATGGCTAAAGGACCGTCAAAAAAGAGCCTGCCAAAAAAGGCTTACCCAAGACCTGGTAGGGGGAAACAGCTGTTCCCTTCCCAGTATCAACAACCACAACAGGCCCAAAAAGGGGGCAAGAATCTCAGCATGTACATGAACAACAAGTCTTTTGATATGAAAAACGCCGGAAGAGGAAGAAGATTCAGTTTGGTGGAATCTTCAAGTGAAGACAATTTGTCTGATTCCAGCGATCTGTCACTTACTGCTGTATCAGATAAGAGCGAACAAGTTAGAAGTAGAGCTTTGAAGGCCAGACCAAGCAAAAGAGTAGGAAAAAGCTTCAAAGGTAAATCACTAAAGTCTTTTGGTAAGAAACACACCTGGACTGGAAAGTATGAATTAGAAAGTGCCAGTGAAGAAAGCGATGCTATTGAAGGAGATAGCGACATTGAGGACGATAGTGACAATGAAAAGTCGGTTGCATTTTATCAAGATATGATTCAAGCTGGCGAAGAAGACGAAGAAGACGACGACGAAGAAGAAGAAGAAGAGGGAGAAGAGGACGATGAGCTTGGGTCTTCTTCGTCTGATGACGAAGACATAGATTTTGTGAAACTTCAAGCCCAAAGGAAGATAAGAGGTATGACTCCCATAGACACCCCTAAGAATAAAAAAGATATAGGGTTTGTACCCAAACCCAAATATGGAAGAAGAAGAAGTGAAGCTGCCTTTCCTGAAGATATCAGCTTCAAGTTCGAATTTGATGATAACGATAATGATAATGCCATTGATGACGAGTCTGAAACTACACAAGATCGAATCTACGACACAACTAATGAACCTGTACTTGATTTAGGTGACCCTAATATTTCTCCCCATATGGCAGAAGAAGAAGATATAGGGGAAGAAATAGATATTAACCAAGAACCTGGACCAATTCAAATGGATCTTGATTTAGATTTCAATAACCAGTTGACCCTGGCCCCTAAATTTAACGAAGACGATATCAACTCTGATGATGATTATGAAATTGATGATAATGAGTTATTGGCTACATTGCAAGCAGATAATGATCTAGAGGAGTTCAATAAAGGAGAGATTGTAAACAGGCAGAATTCAGTTGTTTCACTTGATGATGACGAAGAAGAAAACGAATTTTTGAAAGAAGAAGAAAAGTTCTTGGTGAATGAATTTGAAAGTAATGGGTTCGACGAAGAGGAGACCCATAACAGGGCATTTTTGAATAGTGATGATTCTTACAGCAATTATCCCGAGGAAGAAGATGAAGAAGAGGATTTCATTGATTTCACGTTATCTGAAGATATCCAAGCCGTTGGTAAATCGAAACACAGTGGGGAGAATAGCAGTGATGAAGATGATTCATATCTATGGAATTATTTTTTCAGCTCAGATAACGAGTCAGATTCAGATAAAGCAGAACCTAAACTGGCTAGAAAGAAACACCACAGGGCCATTAAAACAGAAGAGTCCCCAACACCTCAAGACAGCCATTTTGTGTCTTTTGCTGATGAAGATGCTGGATATGACAGCAGTGAATCAACTGATGTCGATATGAATATTCCAACGAGTTCCACTAATGCACTTGGATCACAAAAAGCCAAGGAGGTTCTTTCATCTAAAACTGCTGACTATAGGCCTCCTATATTAGGTACCTGGGTTGCGGTTGAAAGTAAACCGTTTGGTATTATCGACGGTCTTTCCACTAGAACGTTGACTGGGCAACCACCAAACATACATAGACTTCTAGACAGAGAGAGGTCCAAGCCTAGGAAGAGTATAATTGGCAGCCAGCACAGTGAAGATTCAGCATTAGGATTGGACGACCTTTTGAACATGAGTGAGATGGACTATGACGATACTGATGATGCTCGGATCTGGAGGGATTTCAACAACAACAAGAAGCGTGTACCCCTTGGAGCCTTCAGAAATAAGTCGTTACTCCAGAATTCGATCAACAGATCATCCGATCCTATGTCTTCGAGTGTTCAATATAATCATGGCAAAGGAGAGTTTGGCCAGAGAAGATACTCCTTCAACTACCATAAGGGGGCCCCACCAAGAAGAAAGTCTGCCGGTGGCGGGACTCTGCAGAAGCAAATTAGACGTAGAGCTCTGAAGGTGGAAGCATTTAAAGAGGGATATAGGCCCACGAAATCGGGTTTATTCAGCGAACAAGCACTTCTTGACGTGGAAGAAGTTCTTGGCGATGACAATGACATCATGGCATTGATTAAGGGCTTGTGAGCCACTTGGGATTTGGAATGTTATGGATTGAGTTTAATAATAGTTTAATAGTAATTTGATATAGTTATTATATTCGATAATCAGGCACTAATTTAATGGCTACGAAATAGACTGTTAAAGCATTGTTCTGCTGGGTGATTGCAGGCCGATTCATGTCTATAGTTGTTCTCTATAAGTCGTTCTCTATAAGTCGTTCTCTATAAGTCGCTCTCTATAAGACGCTCTCCAAGTCGCTCTCTAAGTCGCTCTCTAAGTCGCTCTCTAAGTCGCTCTCTAAGTCGCTCTCTAAGTCGCTCTCTAAGTCGCTCTCTAAGTCGCTCTCTAAGTCGCTCTCAGTTGTTCTCTTCTTCCCTCGCTCAGTCATACATACAAGTAGATTTAAAGTCGTGCGACATCTAAATGCGCGATGATTTACAAAAGGGTCAAGAAAAACTGCACCATACAGTTACCGAATAGTTAATAAATAGTGTAGTAAATTGCCATGGTGGCTCCTAGACGTTCTTCAAGAGCCAACAAAGGCCAACACTCTAAGCGTGATTTAACTCTGTACTTGAGCGACCAGAGCGAAGACGATACCGTATCGCCCTCTATCGATCGTGCTCCAGAGAGTATCTCTGATGATGATGACTACGTCGACAGAAGTAAAAAGTTGGCACACACTGGAACAAGCGGGCCTGTGGATGAAGAGGAAAGGGATGAAGATGGAGGAGCCGACGAAGATGATGACGGAGAAGAAGAGGAAATCTCGGATACAGATGCGAAGGTCCCAACACCAAGGCCAACCAAGAGACAAAAATTTCAACCACAGCCAGCAAAATATGACACTAAGACTCCTGATGTTAAAGATAAAATCAGATCAAATGTTACCAAGGCATTTATGAACGTGCTTAAAAGCCAAATTCCTGCTGACTTCAAAGATGAAAATGGTACTAAAGATGATGCTGTTTTGTCATGGAGTATGAAAATAGAAGCTGCTATCTATAAGTTGTTTCCTAAGAAAGATAAACATTATACGGATAAAAGTAGAGGGATCATGACGTTACTCAAGAAGCCCAACGTTTTGCAAAAAATCACTGAAAAGTCCTTAAGCTTTGATAAATTAGTCACTTCTTCGCCGGAAGAAATCGATGACGACTTGAAGAAATATGCCGATAAAGTTAGACAGGAGTCTATACGTCGTTCAGTGTTGACATCTAACGATAATAGCGGACAAAGAATTAGAAGAACCCACAAAGGTGAAGAGATTGTTGAAGATGTTAGCGATGCCCATAGACAAGAAGATAGCGACGTGGGGATTGTTAGTAAGTCTGTTGACCACAGAAGGTTTGAGGACGAAGAAGAGAAGGTTGTGGATCGGGTTGTTCCAAAGACCGAAGACAACACACAAGCTTTCAGCTACACTAGTGCTGTGCTAGATGATGACTATGATTACGGCAACTCAGATAATGATGATTCAGGCAGCGCTAGAGAGACTCCTGAATTAGATGATGATGATGATTTGGACAAAATCTTGAGCGAGCCCAAAACAGACCCCGAACCTGTTTCCCAACCTCAACCAAAAACTGTTGAACAAAAGCCATTGAAATCTGCCATGAAATCATCGCTTAAATCATCGCTCAAACAAACAAGCCAACTACCAGAAACACTATCCAAGAATGTATGGAGTGGAAGAATCACATTCCCAGACTTCACTACCTTCAAGGCTACTGTAGATTATGTTACTTCCAGTAATTATCACACCCCTAAGACACCATTGGATGTTAAGTTTCACAACAACTGTATAAATGTCTCTAAAGAAATTTTTTCTAAACCTTTCTATGATATCGAAGGAAGGTTGGACAGAGCCAAGGCTGAACCATATTTGAACCAAGTACTCACAAGCAGAGATATCTTTTTATTTAAGATCAATCCGACTGATGGTCAAGCTGATTACGACAAATTATACAACTATCTTTTATCCAGGTCAAAAGTTGGGGTCTTATCAGGTAAGCCATCTATTGTTAAGGATTCTTACATTATTGCATTGGACGGTAATAATATTCCAAGATTCTTGTCTGAATTTGATTGTTTCAATGATAGAGTTGGTCTTTTCACTTTACATGTTGTGAAGAAAGATTATAGTCTTGAGACTGGTTCTAAACCAAGAGTATCAATATCCACTCCTGTGCCTGCAGCCCAACACAATCCTACTCCGCCATCCCAACAACAACCTCAAAATGAGCCATCTATACTTGACTCTATTTTGAATAAGCTTGGTGGCTCAGAGAACAGTAGTATCCAGTCTAATGCTCCACAATTCAAGGGCCCTAACTTACCATCAAAGCCTAATCTTCCTGCTAAACCCAATTTTCAACAGAATGATTTGAACAATCTTACTGCTGACCAGATGGGTATGTTAACAAGTATAGTGCAACAAAACCCACAGGCGCAGAGTCCCCAAGCAGTACTCCAGTTGTTGGAACAACAGAAGAACAACTTTAACGGGTACTAGTTGGTTAGTTGAATGTCTACAGTTCAATCAGGATTGTGGTAAGCCGTATCTACTTCAGATAGTTTACTCAATTGGTAAATCATCTTGGAAAACTCAGTTCCTGATAGTTCACTCAACTGGTAAATCATCTTGGAAAACTCAGTTCCTGATACTCCATTTGCTTGTCTTTTCAGCTACAGGATGACTACCATCCCCTATATAGTATGTAGTGCCTAGCATCTAATTCACGATTCACGTATGAAATTCGCGTTTATGCAATGGCCCTAGATTCCAGTCCTAATATACAAATTGATGTACCGGGAAGTGATGACACCAATGAGTTCAACATCAGCTTGAACTTTGCTGCTGAAATGTATGCCGAACCCCCTGGACGCAAGAGTTCCACGAAGTATGAGGAAACACAGGTAGATATCGAGAACAGAAGTAATGACGAGATAGACATGAGCATTGAGAGAACGACAAATGGTAGGATTTTAGGTGATTTGAGTCCAGAAAGACAACCAGGGGGAGTTTTACATGGCGCTAGTCAAATCGATGATACTGTGAACGACACAGTGAACGATCCGGCCGTGAGTAACCAGAATACAAATAGGATGTTAGATACCCAAGTGATACCGCCAGCACCTGGTATACGTGACACCCAACCAATAAACACGCGTGTGGAAGAACTCCCTCAAGTACCAGCATATGAGAAGGAAGTCACGCAGCTTACACAAGAAGGGGGGTCGCCTATACTAAAGTGGTATAAAGAAGGCCTAGAGGCAGACACTCAGACCAAGAACATAAACATTAGTGATGACACTCAGATAATAGGGAAACTCCCAGGGAAAGAAGTACAGAGTTCACAGAACAATGATACCCAAAAGATAGACTTGCCTGGAATTGCTAATATGAACACGAAAGTGCCTCATATACAAACAACGCAAGCAGACCAAGATGCACAGGTAGACCAAGCTACACAAATCTTCAGAACAGAAGACACTCAGATAATACAACGCACCCAAGTTGACAAGGGCCTGAATACTAGTGTCGTCGACTCTCCAAGCAAAGACATATTACTGAATCCATCCAACCAAGACACCTCTCGCCCTGCTGATTACGGATTCCTCACCTTCTCTAACGATACCCAGAAAACATCGTCGAAGCCCACAGACTACCTTGAGCACCCTGGCACCTCCCCATCCTCCCAGCTTCTTAGAAGCACTGTTCAAATTCCTGGTACTGTAGAGAAAAATCCCCAGACTCAGGTGTTGCACACTCAAGAGGAAATAGCAGAATCAGCAGACACCGACGATATGCCTGTTGAGTCGATTGAAACTGACGAAGAGGAGGGCTATATTTACGAAGACAGTGTTTTGGCCCATCGACTCAAACTCAAAAGACAGTTGATCGAGGAGAACAGTAGTCCTTCCAAGGTTGATAGACAAGTATTGTCGCCGCCTGAAAAGGAGGTTAAGAGACTCAGATTGAGTAAAGAGGAACCCAAGTCCCAGGACCCTAGCTCTCCGGCCAGCCAGTACTTACCCCACTCTCTATCGCAAGCCCAATCATTCGACCACCCAACTGCCCTTTCTCAGTCCACAAATCAAGTCCTCAGAGAAGAAACATCGTCTGTTTTGAAAGATGCCGATGTGGTCTCATCCAAGAGTGTTTGGGCGAATGACAAGTTCAAAATGTTTCCGGGAGTGATTACCTCTACCGGCAAAGAGAAGCTGGAAGTGGTGTTTGAAGAAGGAACCTCCGATATTGACAGCAGTGACCTATACCCATTGGACATTCGTATAGGAGACAGAGTCAAGACGAAGAAGTCTAACATCCAATATGTGGTAACGGGTTTGGCCCAAGAAGCATCCCAGTCCGGCACCGGGATAAGCTGTGTCCGGGGGTTCAATCTGGTTTACATAAAGCGGGTCAAGAAAACAAGAAAATCGTCTACAGAAGAATTCCAGGTCCATTTGTCTTCGTTATACATGGAATTGACGGACTGGTACCAGCATCAGCAAGTATTCACAATAAGCTTCGAGCCGACAATTTTCCAGGACAGCATTAAGTCTATGGTCACTGATAATATGAGGACTCCCACAAGAGCAAGGCACACGCAAGAAGCGAAAAGTGACTTCAGAAGTCCTCATGCTAGACGGATACAAGATGGGGTGTTCACTGACTGTCTTTTTTGCATAACTTCAGTCGATGATAAAGTCAAAGCGGAGGTCATACGAAGCATCACTGTCAATGGAGGAGATATCATAGAAGAAGGATTCATGGAGTTATTTGAGTACAGGAAAGGTAAAAGTTTAGAGCTTTGTTTGAGAGACAAAAACACTAGTGATGTCAAATTCGTTGGTTTGATATCAAACAGCATTTCAAGAAGCTCGAAATATTTACAAACTGTTGCTTTGGGGTGGCCTATACTTTCTGAGAAATTTGTGTACGATACCGTAGAGGACTATACCAACTTTGATAATTGGCCAGCATACGTGCTTGGAGCAGGACATTCAAGTATTATTGGTGATATCAAGAGTTTGGATACGTACAAATTTCGTATGAATTACGACGCAGGGTATGGTCTAGATAAACAGATTTCTCATAATAAGCATTTGCTTAGGGACCACTTTGTGTTTGGCCTCAACAGCATGAAGAATGGGAAAGAAATGGTAGCGTGTGAATTTATATTCTATGCATTTGGGGTGAAGGATTTGGTTTTTCTTCCCACTACTGATGACATTATTACGTTTATTAAACTCCACAAGATCGATCAATCTCGTGTATTGTTATATTGGAACGAAGCTGTTCCCAAGTCACTCAAAAGATTTAATACAGTTGACTGGGAGTGGGTTGTTCAGTGCTGCATTAGTAACCATATCTGGACCAATCAATAGGGCCAATTTTAACTGGAATACCAAGGACCATACGAGAAGGATAATACTAATATTTAATATTTATTCATAAATACATACGTCACACATTAAATAAGTTATGCTAATCTAAAAAGTCTTCTAGAGAGAGTAGATACAACGGCCTTGATTAAACCAAACCCGGTATCAGCTTTGACGGCATCACCATTTTCTTCCAATCTTCTTAACAAGTATGCCTTGGTTTCAAATGGTGGTCCCCATGGAATGTACTTGATGACATTAGTAACACCCTTATTCTTGATAAGATTATAAGTCACGTTGTCAGCCATTCCTAATAATTGACCTAATACAACATTGTTTTTATTAGGGTTTGAACCATATCCATTCAATTGGTCGGTAACCATATTCATGGATTCGGCATTGTGAGATGCAACAACCAAATGACCAATGACAGAGTTGTTATCATTACCTTTTGCCATGATGTTCTCAGTACAGTAAGCAATACCTTGATTGTAGTTCAAGTCGGTGTCTTCTTTCGTTTTATGGATAACGTTTCTATCAGGTTCGGAATGAATGTAAGCACCTCTAACCAATTTTAATCCCAATCTATAGTTGTTTTCATGGGCTAACTTTTCTTCTAAAGCTAACAAGTTTGAGGAGTCAGCCAAGTACATTTGCAAAGTACCAACCACCGAAATTGGTTGGTTTGGTAAGTTGAATCTTTGGTATAATCTTCTTTGCAATTCATAAACACCTGGTTGCAAGTCATACTTTTCCGCATCGATCACTCCCACAACAACCGGACTCGATCTTTCTGGGTATTGTTTGGATAATCTCAAGTTGGCTTCGTAAATTGGCTCGATGGTGTTTGCAATTCTTTCGACCAAAACGTCAAACTCCTTATTGTTTTCATGATTTCTTAATACTTCTGCCGCATTCAGAGCGAAGCCAGTTGGCTTTAAAGCGACATAACTAGGAGGAATACTGTTGATGTCTTCGGTTTGGTTGATTTTTTCCGTTGTGGAAGGAATCAAGAAGTCAGTAATGGATTTTTTAGTTTCTTCAACAATGTAATCTGCATCAACCGATTTATCACCTTCAGCGGCTTCAATAGTTAAACTAACCATCATATTGTTGATGCCTCTTTCTTTCAATCTGGCACTAGTAGCAAACAAGTCTTCGATTTTTTCACCACCACAGTAAATCTTGTAAACCAACTGCTTGATAATAAACATTGGTACATAAGGGAATGCCTTAATACACAAGTTTAAAATCAGTTTATTTAATGTAACGGTTCCAATACATAAATATGAAAATAACTCACCAAGAGAAGCATCTTTTAAGTATGAGATATTGTCAACTTCAGTAGGACTAAATTGAGGGTTAAAAGAAGGAAGAGGTTTAGCTGATTGTTGTTGTAACGTTGTTTTGTTATGGGAAGAATTGTGGAATGCGCTGAGCAAAACTCTTGGGGCGATCAAGCCGGTAGGAGCTGCAAAGGAGCGAGGTAATTGATTGGCTGAAACCCTAATTCCAGATCTAACTAACATGAAACTTGTCAATATTAAACTATTTATTTGTGACAAATTATCTGCCTTTTATATCTAAGTCATCGAAAGTGGTGATTAAAAGTCCGGCAGGGCAGGTTTCTGCGACTCCCGTCAGGTATAATCTAAGCGAGGCTGGGGAAATTTTTGGCTGCGGAACTGGCGCGAGGGTAACTGAGCGCGGGACGGGAGGTGGAAACTGATCGCGGAGAACGTCATGGTTGGGCATAGGGGAGTGTAGCAACAGCTAGTGGGAGCCGGGTGGCATGTGGGGTCGGTCATATACTAGCCCGTAGGCGGTGGGGTCGGTCAGGGGCATTTGAACCTGAGTTCTCAAGCCGTTTCCGGCCCCGAGTGGCTCCGTCTATAGCCTTGGGTGCCTCACATAGTGAGGCCATCAACTCAAATCGGCCCATCGCGGCATCTCAATTATGCTTACTTCGCTCGCTCGCGCTTACCTGAACCAACAAGTTCATAAACGGTGGGGTGGATATGGGGTGGATATTGACCCGACAATTCACCGTTGAAGCGCACACACACCGGCAGATCCTTGACTCATGTGCGAGTCAATCGTCGTATTTCTGGTCCCGGGATTACTCCGATGCAAGGGCTGTTTTGTGCCATCCACTCGCTATCACTCTCTCAAACTGTTATACGCTTTCGACTGTTGGATCCGATCCGGTTATAAATTAAATACATACTAAAACAACCCCCCGCCGGTGCCGGTGGTCGATCTCCGCCTACGTAACATTTCATTCCCCTTTCGACTAAGCACCTTAAACAAGTCGTTGCCTGTTGCTGAATTAGTGGCCATGGTCTGGCTCCTTTCCAACGTTTCCTGCCGTCTCAAGGCATGGTTTTCTTGGACCCGGTCTCTCTTGATCATGTCGTCATCAGGTAACATAATGGCTCTGTCCAATGTGTAAGGTAATCCTCTGTGTCTTCCTCTGATCATCATCGCAATAATGATCAATTTAGATATCACCGTCATCTTGCCGGTTAAAGATGTATTGATGGTGGGGTACCCTAAAGACAACCCAACCGTACCGTACGAACTCACACACTCAAAAAGAACGGAGAACACAGAAAACCGGGAGTCGTTCTTTTCAAGCTTGGAATTCTCTGCTATGCAGATGAAGAACAACCCCAAGAAAACAAACCATAAATCAAAGGATAATTGATTTCTTAAATGGTTCCCAATGAAATTTGTGGGTGAGTCTTCTTCTTTTTCTTCCATGTTAAGCTTTGCGTCTTTGATGTAAATCCCTAATGATTGTTCTTCATACACGTTGGTTCTTCTAATGGAAATGGCGATGGGCAACACAGAGATATACATCATAATCATATAACTGACTTGAACTGCACTGTGAAGTTCGCTCACATCAATCGACGTCAACCCTGCCGTTCTAGTAGTAACAGCATTATAGAGCCCACAAACAACTCTGTAACCAGTAGGGATTTTTTCCAAGTATGAATTCTTTAGATCGAGGATGATGAAAAATATCAAATCCAATCCGTTCAACGCAACAAGAATGGCAAACAACCACCAGGTGGGTCCACTTGGGAATAAAAGTGTGAAGCATCTTCGGGGGTGATCAAGAAGAAATGCTAGACTTTCTTCATACAAAGATAACGGTTTGGCAAATTTGTATAACACCCAAACAATGAATCGTAAAAGAACAGGGAATCCGGTATTCCCTGCCACGATGAGGAAACTCCCCCATAATAACACATAGATAGACCTATTAAAATCTATCATTGAGTTGGGGGTCAATGTGATTCCTAAGTCATTAAATGATGTTTGTGCAGTGAATATAGCCCACCAAACAGGCGAGACTCCGTACCCTCTGAGGGTGGCTCTGAGCTTTGGTTGGTTCAAGATCCATCCAAGATGGGCCAATAAAGCTATGATATGGATTCCCAAATAGTAGGACCATACAATCTTGATTAAAAGCTTAATGGCTCTGTACTCCACTCCTCCAAGCTCTTCTTTTTGTTCTTCAGATAAATGCACAAAGTTTGAGTTTCTACCAATAGTAGGCTCCCAACTCAAATAATTGGCCGTCTTCAGTCTCGTGAGTGTGTTTGTTAGAGAACGAGAAAAGCTTCTTGTTACTGAAGAGAAAAGGGAATTATCGTCATCTTCCACACTGGTCAGTCCATTTTTCTTGCTTCTAGGATGTCTAGGATCATCTCCTTTCCCTCCATCGGAAGTGTGGGCCCTTTTCATGCCTTTTTGGGGTGTATGCTCATTTGGTGATACTAAGTTGGAGAAAACCTTCCGTACCCCATGAACACTTTCGTCTTCCTCGTAGTGCCCATCGGTATCATTACCATCGCTTATAGCTTCTTCCTCTTGGATGTCACTATTGATCAGGCCGTTTTCATCTTCAATGGAATTCATCGACATGCTACGCATCTGCTTGAATCGGCGTTGTACACCTTTGAATTTATGCTTGAATTTAGGATGTTCGAACTGGATTTTCTTGGTGAAAATGGGCCGTGATCCATCTTCATCTTCGATTTGATTAGGGGACTTGATGATCAAAATCTCGTCCTCGTCTTCGTTGTCTGCCTTATTCTTACGTAATAACTCAATTGACCTGAACATTTCCGAAGGAGCTATCTCATGGTTTCTTCTCTGGGGCATTGGCAATTCCCCGAACCGTATACCGGACTCGCCTATAGGTGTGTGATCATGCGTGGGTTCTGGAGCTTTTATATTATCGTCTGCATTTCTTTGCCTGGGTGTTTGGGTATCAGCAGAGAACTGGATATGAGCAGGACGTGTAGGAGAAATACTTCTGGTTGGCAGAGCATCTCTGCCTCCAGCCAAGCGCGTCTTCTCTTCTAGGTCGTCATCGCTAGGCTCGCTCATGTGCTCGACATCCTCAAGTCTTGAACTGCCTGTTCTACGGCTCTCTTCGGAAGATGGTGAGGACTGGTTGTAGACGTTCACATCACCGTTTTCGTTCTTCACGGGTCTCGTAAGCTGGACCATTGGAATGCTATTTCCAGGGTGTTCTGGGTGCTCTGGTATGGAGTGCTCTGGGTCGTTTCTGCTGCCAGCACCTCCTAGATGAAGGTTATAATCGGTATTAAGTCTTGTATCAAAGTTCACACTATTGGTTCTTGTTCTGGAGCCAAGAGTGGCGCTTCGACGCATCTTGTTGTTCAACTTGGACGTCTCTCTGATGTTGTCAAAGTACCGTTCAAAAGACCAAAGTCTGAAAAATAATAAGGACCCATGAATAAATATGGGTGTCGTAAGAATGGTGACTATATAGATAGCCATCTGTTGCCAGAGGAAGATTTCGTTGACATCGACGGTGTTCAATCCTGACTGGGTGGCAGAGGCCACTGAGAAGAACAATGCATCGATGTAAGGCATATTTCTAACTGGATATATCATGATGGATCCTATCATGGACCACATCAAGATGTACGCATAATGGGCAGATCTGAAGTTTGGAATAACAAAACGGATGTACGGGTAGGTCACCTTAGCAACACGCTCGATACCACCTCGTACTTTTGCCCCCAACTCCCTATCTTTCGCCGACGAAAACAGCTTTGGTGCCATATCTATGACCTTCAATTAGATGGCTCGCGATTATTGCAAAATTTTGAAATAAATATCGCAAAATGGCGCTTGAGGGATTATATATTGTTTGGAGTGGTTTTGAGGCTTTGGGTTGGAAAGGATCTGAAGATCTTAGATGGAACGTGGCTATGCTGCGTGCTAAGAGATGGGGAGTATATACATGGAGTTTACAGGTGAGAGAGTGGCAGGTTTAGTGCTCTTGTCTGGATGCGTGAAAAACACGAATTTGACATATTTGAAATTGCGTTTGTATTTGAGCTAATTTTTTGTGAGGAAATTAGTCGGTGAGTAAAGTGTAAGCATTTACTAGAACGAAGAGTATACAGAGAGAGTCACATGATACGATTTATGTAAAGACCTGAGAGTTTTGTATGGCTCTTCAACTCCAAGTATCACCTATCCTGTTACATGTCTTGTCTATTTACATCTACACTCTGACCTGCCACCATTTAGTTCCTCATTTAGTTCCTCTGATAGTAACAGTTCTCGTCCCACCATCATCAATTCCACTCTCTTCCACAATACATGCAACTGCTTCATCTCTATTGCTCACATCTCCTTCCTTCCACATCTCCTTCCTTCCACATCTCCTTCCTTCAACCTCTTCTTCCATCCACCTCATCCATCCCATCTCTTCAGATCCATTCGCGAATGAAAAATTATACCATGAGCAGCATAAGAGCGTTCTCTACCACGGTGCGAGCGCTGAACAGAGGGTCAAAAGTCTCGTCGGTGGTGTTGGACAAGCTCCGGGACAAGACCAGTCCGTCCGCCAAACTGTCGTCCTTTATTATCTTGAAACCGGACAGCATTCCTAACCGTCGTTCAGGGAAGAAAACAAGCTTGAGAAGAGAGCCAGCTTCAAAAAGGACCACTAGACCGTTACGGCAACCAGCTAAAGACCAAGAAGAGTTGCCGGCTTTACTAAGCCTAAATGACAACGAGGAATTGTCATATATAAACTTGATAAATGATCTTAAGATAACCGACTCCAATGTTAGTGAACAACGATATTCACATCTTCAAAGCCAACTTCAACAAGCACTCAAAGTATCACAATTGCGGGATTATATACGCAATTATTACGAGGATCCTAGCTTCAACGGCGAAAAGGTGGCGTATAGGTCTAAGAACAAAAACCAACTAATCAACATTATTTTTCAAAATCTATGGAAGCTTCAGGCCACTGGAGAAAAAGCCGCCGTGGAAGATTTCTACGAGACGATAGAAGTGAATTTGAATGCCAAAGACTTGTTTTTTTTTACAGTTAAACGGGGCGAGTTTTCCAGAACTCTTGGAAGAACCGGCTGCAAAATTCTGTTGGTGTCAGGGAATACAAAGATGAAACTTACTGGCACCACCAACCAGCTTAAAAAGGCACGGTACTTGTTGGACGAGTTGAAGGAGAAGTATGTTCTGGAAACTGTAGACTTACTGGCAGTCAAGAAGTTGTATGTTGAGAAGTTTGGTGAATTTAATGTAAATTTTTTGAGTTCTTTATGCCAAACCCATTTCGAAGACACTGGCAGTGATATTTACACCTTTACTTCGTTCAGTGAAAGCCAAATTGAAAGAGCGAAGAGATTGGTATTATGGTACTTGGATTATGATCCACACATCAAGAACACTATAAGTACACCTCCAGCATTTGACCACACAGCATACTCCAGGTTACCGGTGAAAGATAACGAATCTATATCGTGGCTAAATCGATTGAAGACTTTCTTTCGTTTACTGTCAGACAAACCACCGACCCAATCATCTGCATTCATAGAAGAGCAATTGGAACTGTTCAACGACCATAACATTCTGGCAACTCTCGATGAACTAGACGAAGCCAAAGGACTCTTTAGTTCTCCCGAATCAAAACATATTCTGGCAGATTCAGAGCCGGAAAATCTACCTATACAGCAGCTAGATTCCATATACCATGACTTAACAACATTCGCATACAACGAAGAAGCCCAAGACGATCTTCCTAAGGTATTCACGGTCACTTTCGGTAATGTACTTTTCGAAGGAAAGAGAGAACAAAGTGGACCGCTTCCTGATTCGTACATATTCCACTCCAATGCTTCTTACATCAACGATAAGATTCTTTCATTACCTCCCTATAGACAACAGAGTCTTACTGTTCACGACATCCATAGATTTAGAGATAAGGATCCTCATGAGTATAAGGTTCAAATCAAGTTTATTCCGTGCTTATACACCCAGCAGTCGGATGCACCAGCAGTGGAATTATGGGTTAGACTCAACCCAAACGGTACACCCGATCTTACGTCGTTGGATCTTCTTACAGTCAAGGGTCAAAACAACTGCTTAGTACCTCTTCCAGACAAGCCGTTGGATATGAAAGTTTCTAGTCAGTTGGTCGGAGACGTGCTTCAAGAGCCCGAGCCAGAAACTGAGAAGCCGGAAGATATACTGCTTCTGATTTTTGACCTATTAAATGAAACGCCAGATAGATATTCCAAATTCAAGGAACAGCCAGGATTAGAAAGATTCTTAGAAAATAGCGAGTTTAACTTCAGTGGAAAAGTCAAGCCAAAGATCCAACAAAACCTTACTCTCAACCTCAATGGTGAGTCTATCGAGTATCAGATGGTGATGGTGAATTACAGAAGACAGTTGGAGTTCTGGTACCATGATAAGCTCTTACGGTTTAGTATAGTTGAAGGAGGATCTTTAGGGGGAAGATACACCGAAGTGATGGTTGTTGGAGAGGAGTTCACAAGAGATGGTTTGGAAGAGCTCTTGAGTGATTGTGTTGGTTTAATTGACCATCTTTAACCTTGTATATAGTACGCATATATCATCTAATATATTTAGCTATCCATTTGATTATCGATTGTACAAAAATAGATCAACAAATAAATACCACTGTTCAGTTGGAATACCTTCTGGTGTGTTAGCTCTTGGCCCTGGTTGACCGTCCAGCTCTTCACTACTTACTTCCAGCCTAACGTATTTGAGGTTCCCAAAGTTCTCTTCTTCATGGTACCGTTTGTGTGTAATCCTTGGCCAAAGAACTGTTGTGAGGATCTAGTATTAAAGGATTACCTATTATTAAACCCTTCACTTCCATGAATACCAGAATTGGAATTGAAACAGCATAGAACTAAAACACCTTTGTCACTCGTGATTGGTGGTTCCGGCAAATTGGAACAAGGGTACTTAGAGCCAATCAAAGTGGAGTACCACGTGACTGATACTCAATTGAACCAAAACCATCGGCTTCACCTTCATTTCCCTCTCCTACAATTTGTAAAAACAGTATATATCACAACATATCCTATACACTATCTACAGTAGCTGACGGCTAGGAACACACACCTGGCCCAAAGTTCACTTCGCTTACTTCTTGGATTCCAACGACTTCACGTGCTTTTCCAAGTTGCTGATAGAGCTCTGTAAAGCAATGACATCTGCTACTACCACATTGTTAGCGATCTTGTACTGATCTAAAAGATAGTAGTACGAGGCGGCCCCGGTGACGGTCACACCGAGGAGGAACCCCACTAATCCTCCTCTGATAGAGCCTACTTTCTTGACTGGAGGGACGGTTGAATATGCACGAATTGATCTCATGGTTGTTGGTGGAGGAGAATATAAATCAAGGTGTTTTCGCGAATACTCCCGGAGGGTCATGTGACCCAAAGTTTTGATAGTCGCGCAGCATCATTACTACCCTGCAATCGACACCGTATGATTGCAAGTAAAGTTCTAGTTCCGATGCTGGGAAGACGGCTCGGTGGATTGGGCACGAATGGCGCCCGGCCACTATTGTGCCGGCACTTTATTTCGTCTTCCAAAAGGCTTGCTAAACCGCTGACTTTCCAACCTGTCAATGCCCGCCCCAAACATCGGTTGGTCAAGTTCTTGGGAGTTGTTTCTGTGATAGGTGCCACAGGCTACGCTTGGGACAAATATCAAAACTCCAGTACGTTTTCTAGATCCATCTATGGTCTCTTTGTTTTTGCCAGAGTTGGGTACCAGTACTACAACATCAAGAGTTACGACGACCCCGATGATCTCCATGAATGGGCAAGTGAATTGATCTTTGACATGCTCATGGACAACAAGGGAATGTACATCAAGCTCGGACAGGCCATAGCCAACCAGGGGTCTATATTCCCGTTGGCATTCCAGAAACGGTTTGTTAAATTGTATGACAATGCACCTTATGATGAATGGGATACGGTCGAGTTGGCGCTTAAAAAGTGCTATGGGCCTGACTATGATAAGGTGTTTTCGGAGTTCAACAAGGACCCTGTAGCAAGCGCTTCTATTGCACAAGTGCATCGTGCCAAGTTGGCTAATGGTGAGGACGTTGCGGTGAAGGTTCAGCACAATTATATTAAAGATCAAGTCCCGGCTGATATGTGGTGTTACCAGCTTGTGGTAAAGATCTATGCGTACTTGTTTGATCTTCCGATGGATTTCTATACCCACTATGTGGCACAACAGACAATTTTAGAGACCAAGTTCCTCCATGAGATCGATAACGCAGAGAAGTTCAGGCTGTTTATGGAGAACGATAAGTCTGTTAGAAACTTGGGAATCTATGTGCCCAAGAACTATAAGGACCTTTCGAATGATGAGGTGTTGGTGAGCGAGTGGATTGACGGGATATCATTAACTCAGAAAGATCGGTTGATACAAGATGGGTATAACCTCACTACCATAATGAATCAGTTTATCACTATATTTGGAAAGCAGATATTCAGCTATGGGTTTGTCCACTGTGATCCACACCCTGGAAACCTTTTGGTGAGGAACCACGGAAGAACGCAGCAGTTGGTGATCCTTGATCATGGATTATATGTAGATATGCCAGATAAGTTTAGAAGAGAGTACGCCCAATTGTGGAGTTACCTTTTGACTTTCAACAGAGAAGGTATTAAGGAAGTCGGGCATCAATGGGGTGTAAACTCTGTTGATTTGCTAGCTGCTTCCATATCTATGCAGCCTTCAGCAGAGATGACTGCAGAGATGAAAACAAAGAAAAGTAAAGATTTGATGAAAGAAGTGCTTGGTGATACGTCAAAGTTCCCTTTGGATTTGTTCTTTTTGGGAAGAGCCATGAGAATTATCCAGACATGTAACAAGGTTATGGGATCACCGGTCAATAGAGTGAACGGCTTGACAAATGCAGCATTAGATGCTTTGATAATGGAAAGTCTGTTTTCTGGTTTTCTCAGATTGATGCAATTAAAGGTCACTCTTTTCGCCAGCACTTTGGTGTTCTGGTTCTATCGGTTAAGACAGATTTGGAATGGTGATAGACATGGATATAAAGGATTGGGGCTTGAAGATGACATTGAGAGACAAATGAAGAAGATTAGTCACGACATGGGCATGGATATGATGGAGTATGAAGATATCTGAGTATGAGTCGAATGTGTGGCAAATGTATATAAGATAGAGTCTGAAAGACGCATATGATTAGAACAATATGTAAATAGTAATGAACTGTATTGATATGAGAGTATTGGCGAGTGTGAAGTGAGAGTGAAACTGGGTATCAGCAACTTACGTACCTCAGGACGAGTGACTACCTGCGAGGAAACTACAACCACCTCAATAGGCACATCATATAGTGGCGTGATACATCCATTGCTACGACCGTTAGTAGTGTAGGTACACATCCACTGCCAGCGTATTCACTATAAACTTAAATTCGCGATGCGATGAGAATATTTTTCATGGAGTCCAGGACCGAATACACCAACACAGACATAGACCCGTTCTATATCGGCAGCAATGCCTGCTCTATAGACTATAGCGGGAGATACATGGCTTCTGCCAACTTCGAGGATGTTGTTCTCACCGATTTAACCACAAGTGAAGTAATAGATCAAATAGAAGGTGATGGTGAGCTCATCTCAAACTTGACCTTAACAGCAGACGGCCAAACATTAGCCATAATCTCACAATCACAGCAACTCAGAGTGTATGACGTGGCCACTAAGCAGATAATCAAGACATTCAAACTATCATCTCCGGTATACATTTCTGCTAGAGACGCTACCTCATCTCTCTTCGCATTTGGTGGTACCGATGGATCAATAACCATCTGGGATGTCCAAGGCGGATACGTGACCCATTCTTTCAAAGGACACGGAGGCGCAATTTCCTCGGTTGAGTTTTATGGAAACTTGAACGCAGAGGATTGGAGGTTATCTTCTGGTGATACCCATGGGACTGTTAAAGTCTGGAGTTTAGTAGACAGAAAATGTATCCGCACATTCAAGGAACATACGAGTGCTGTCAGAGCAGCTCTGTTTGACAGTACGGGAGAATATCTTTTAACTGGAGGAAGAGACGAGATTGTGATCATTTACAAGAACCTAAAACCCATCAAGACGCTAGTGATAAAGCAGCAAATCGAAGTGGCTGGGTTCTTAGATGTTGATGGCGATAGAGAGTCGAGAGACCTCTACTTTTATACGGGAGGACTGGACAATTCGTTGAAGATATGGGACGTTGATTCTGAACGGTTGGTCAACCAAACCACCAGCTATAAGACCGAAGAAGAGTTGATAGTAATCGCAGCCATAAAGCTTATGGATGAGAAGATGTTTTTGATTTTGAGTGACCAAACTCTTGTCCAGCTCGATGTGTCGGACTTCCTCGCCCAGTTACCGGTGGTTTCACATATCGCCGGTAACCATGGGATTATTGCAGACATGAGATACGTTGGGCCTGAATTTAATATACTTGCATTGGCCACCAACTCCCCCAGCTTGAGACTTGTGCTGCCCGAAAGTCCCTTGAACGTTCAGATTCTTGATGGCCACAGAGACTTGTTGAACGTGCTTGATGTGACAGTGGATGGACAGTGGATTGCTACTGGAAGTAAAGACAGTGAGGTCCGATTATGGCGATTCAGAAATGGTACGTTTGTGCCTTATGCTACTTTCAAAGGCCATGTGGGTGCTGTGACGGCCTTGAGTTTACCCAGAACTCCAATCAATGAGTACCCTCGTTTCATAGTCAGTGCAGCCAACGATTTGACCATCAAGAAGTGGAAAGTTCCTAAACCAACCGATGACGAGGAAGTGGTTGAAGTCAAGACCAGTGAGTACACCAGAAGAGCACACGACAAGGACATAAACTCGCTTGATGTTTCGCCGAACGACGAATTTCTTGCTTCTGCTTCTTACGACAAGTTAGGTAAGATATGGGACTTGCAGTCTGGAGAAACCATCGGAGTGTTAAAGGGCCATAGAAGAGGGTTATGGGATATCAAGTTCAGTGCGTACGATAAAAAGGTGGCTACCTCGAGTGGTGACAAGACCGTTAAAGTGTGGTCCTTGCACAACTTTCAGATCGAACAGAACTTCGAAAGTCACACCAACTCTGTCCAAAGAGTCAGGTTCATCAACAAAGGAACGCAATTGGTGACTGCAGGAGCCGACGGCTTGATCAAGCTCTGGGATGGGAAATCAGGAGAGTGTTTGAAGACGTTGGATAATCACAGCAACAGAATCTGGGCATTGGACACCGTAAATGATGGTTTCCAGTTCACCACTTGTGATGCCAATGGGCAAATCAGTATGTGGGAAGACAATTCGGAAGAGGTCAGTAAACAGAAGGAGCAAGACGAGAAAGCAAGAGTTGAAAACGACCAGAAATTGAACAATCTCATCAGCAAAGGTGACTTCAAGAATGCCATATTGATTGCGTTGGAGTTGAACTATTCCATGAAATTATTCCACATTTTCACCGAAATCATCCAGAACAATCAGCAGGACGAGTTAGCAGAGGTGTTGAAGAGCTTGAATAAAGACCAGTTGGAGAAGCTCTTGGGCAAAATCAAGTACTGGAACATCAACTTTAAGAACTTTGAAATCGCTCAGCACTTACTTGAAACAATGCTTAAACACCTAAGCTTAGACACATTAAGCAACAGCAAATTGATTGCTATTATTGATAGTTTGGTGCCATACAACGAAAGACACTTGGCCAGAGTCGAAACGTTGATCGAAGAAACGTACATCTTGGACTATTCGGTTGAACAAATGGATTTACTTAGTTAGACTAGCATTAATGAAACGACATCGAAACCACGACATTTTGGCTGCGAATTTAACCTTTGTCAAAACAGCTTTTGTGACTTGAAAACAGTTTTTGTGACTTGAACATGGTCTTATCTGCCCAATATGTATGTTGATTAATGTAGTGTAGCGGGCCTTATTAACCACCAGTCAACTCTGAATCTCAGCTCGCGTAAGCTCAGCAAGCGTTTCACCGACTTCAATCTCCTTTTGGTTGGGGAAAATGGCGCTGGCAAAAAGAGCTTTGTGAATACGTTTTGTGAACAGTCTGTCTTTGACATCGACGACTCAAGGAACGAAAGCCTGGAGCTTGAGATAGTCAAGCAGGAAGTTGTTTTGCGTAAAGAAAGCCCCGTTCGTTTGACGGTTTACAGGACAGAAAACTTCGGGTACGGCTTGAACAACCTGAACAACTTCGATGTTATTCACAAGTTTTTAACAGACAAGCTCGAGGCCAAACTTACCGAGGAGTCGAAGGTAAACAGAAATAAACGCATCAAGGAGGAAATCATCCATTTGGTGATGTTGTTTGTGAATCCTACCATGAGAGGATTAAACGCTTTAGAAATCGAGCTTATCAAGTCAATCGAAAACAAGTGTAACTTAATGGTTTGTATTTCCAAAGCCGACCTTCTCCTGGAAACGGAATTGGCCAGACAAAAGAGAGCTATCAATAGTAGCATCCATCAACACTCGTTGAAGGTGTTCAACTTCAACTCACTTTTGGATGAAGAACAGGACGACGAGCTCCAACGGTACTATAACCAGATGCAGCAAATGGCCCCGCTTTCAGTAATCACCTCCAACGACGAAGACTACACCAACCGGGTCGGGAGGTTCCATAGGATTGACGTCGACAAGTACAGTAATATTGGAGTATTAAGAGAGCTCATTTTCAGTCTAAACATGGTGGAATTTAAAGAATTAACTAATAACACTATATATGAGTTGTATAGAACTGAAAGGTTACTGAAGTGAGGAATAATACAAAAAGGAATAAATTTGGCGTACAAGGTATTCAATACCAGTTTTGACGGGTCATAATCTATTGGGTGTCATGGTCACATGTCGTAAGCAAGGAGATTTTAATAATCGGATTGTTCATCTTTTTTATCGTTGTAATCTTTATTTGAATCCTTTTCTTCTTCGTCTGGGTCTTGTTTCTTCCTGCTGTTAAGGTCTTGATATCCGAGACAAACTTTACGACTTCTTTCACAATTGAAACAATACGGTTTACGTTCATCACATTTGATTCTTCTCTTTCTGCATGTTAAACATCCGGTTCTGGTTCTACGTTTGATGATTCTTCTTTTGTGGAGCAAAGCGTGGTTCTCTTCGTACCACATTGGCATGTTGACTGCAACCGGCATCCCCATTGACACCGGCATGTGCACCGGGTAGTTCTGGGGGTACCCAGGATGGCTTGCAGGCATTGCGGCTCTCATTGGCTGAGGCATGCCTGGGGCCATTGCTGGGGCCATTGCTGGGGCCATTGCCGGGGCCATACTCTGTTGGTATGGATATGGCGGAGGATGGTACTGCGAGAGAGGGCTGATTCCGGGAGGGAGTTGGGGCGACTGGCCGGGATGTTGCACCTGCGATGGAGGGAGCTGGGATGGTCCCACCACCGTTTGGCCTGGACCTGGCTGGCCAGCGGCCGATTGGGGAGCAGAGTGCGGGACAACTTGGCGGTATGGATCGTACAGCATCACCGGGCTCGACTGGTACAGTTTCTGGGACCCGCCCGGAGCAGGAGCCGGAGCCGGGGGCAGAGACGGAGAAGGGCCGACGCCGACGCCAGCAATGCCTTGCGGGAAAGCAGGAGCAGAATGCGGGGCAACGGGCTGGTAGTAATACCCGTACGGATATATTGGATACTCTGGGAACTTCTGGTCTTCCTGACGAGGTGGGTGGGGGTACGTACGACCAAAGTGGGAGTGGCTTGTGGGCGAGGTGGTAGTAGCGCTGGCGGGCGCCGCATTGCTACCGCGACGGGCGTCGTGGGTCCTTGAGTCTCTTGACTCACTGGAGAGCTTTCTATTGTGGTGGATGGGATCATGGAGCCGGTCAGGCTGGTACCGGGTATCGTCCGAAGCAACAACGGTGGCATAAGGAGGATGGGAGACCGAGTTGGAGGCGGAATGGGACGCTGAATGCGAGCGCAACGGCGGCATTGCAACTGGCGGAGCGGCCTGGACTGAAGACAGATTGGGCCCGGAACTTTTATCGGTAGCCACCTGGATAGTACTTGCAGTAGCCGACAAACTACCGGTAGTTGAATGAACAAAGCCGGTAGCTGCATTTGCATTGTTGATGATTGTTCCTGTGCCCTGCAGCTCAGATGGGTTGCGCAGGCTGGACACAATGGAAGACGACACCGAAAAGCGAGAGTCGATAGCATAATTACCAACCGAGGCAGGGGGTAGTAGAGCTGGAGTTGCAGCTGTGGGTTGATTTTGTACCGATGGGTTTGCAGCTGCGGGTCCCGATACAGAGCCCAGCGCAGACACGGGCGCCGAAGCGGTGGAGGTGGGGGCGCCGGGAGCTCCTGGGTGAGGCAACGACGGCCTGGGAGTTAGGGATGGCAAGATGGAATCACCGGGGGCGCCAGTGGTCCGTAGCATCAATTCCATTACGGACGGGAGTTGGGTCATTAAACGAGGCAGGATCTGGGGATGGGAAGGTGGGGATGTGGTGGGAGTAGCTGGGTTCGATGGCGGTGGGATAGGTAGGTGCTCGTGCGAGGTAGGACCCTGACGGAATGGATGAGGCGGACTCGTGGTGAAGGACAGGGTATTCGGCGGTGGTGGATGAGAAACAGTTCAAGTAATTAAGGGTCTTATAGAATATGACCTCCTGCAAAACGGGTTGGAAATGATGTGGTGATTTGGGGTGAATGATAAATTGTAAGGTGGGGGCGGTCAAGAGGCAGGTGGGAAGCTGGAGGGACTAGGGTCGCTGCCGGGTATGGAATGGGTGGTGGTTGTGTAAGGGTAACGGTGAAGTGGATTAAACAAGAAGTTAGAGTCAAGAATAGGAAGAGATCACGAAAGCATGTGGAAACATGTTGGTCTTTATATAATGAGCAGCTAGCGCCAGACAAATAAAACAGCACAACAAAGATGGGAAACAGATAAAAAAAAACAAAAAAAAATTCTCTCTCGCCATCCAAACAAAAAAGAGGTGAAAATAAAAATTAAATTAAATTAAATTGAAAAATATTTATTATTTATTTAATTAATTAATTATATTAACAACTAGGTCTATGTGCGGCAGGCAAAGGGTTTGTTATACCGAGACTAAACTGGCAGGGATTTATGTGCGACATTGAGGGTCTAATTTGATAATTTAGATCAACTAGGAAATAATCAAATTGGTGTAGTGCATAAAATGCGTTGATTAAACTGCAAGCTAGCTGGTGGCGTCAGACGTTTATTTGGTACCGTTGATGTCGACATAGCATGCTTGCCGCTGTGGGGATTTCCAAGTACCTCGGGGGGTGAGTAAGGATAAGAGGTCCAGCATATTTCGACGCTAATCTATAAGCATGATTGGCGCCACTAGATAGAACAAGTCAGGTTTTGCTGCTTTAGGCAAATAAGCGGGAAGATTGGCCATTTTAACAACCGAGTGTAGGAACCCAAGACTAATTGCAATGGCTACTTCCCGAACAAGAATGCCCCCTCACTGGACGCATACATAAAAAATTTCTATATTTCCTTACTAAAACTCCTTGACAAAGTGCTAACCAATTAATGCAACAAAACGATCTGCGGGTTATTGCATGAAATGTTCTTTGACGGTTCGCATGAGGAGTAGCCAGAGAAAATTAAAAAAAAAATATAAACTACGAGAATATACCAGGCTTCAAATACTGAAGGGCAATGACGTGGAAACTATATACTAACATACCACGATGGCACCGTAGCGTATCACCAAGCTAAACACTTGCGGAACCGTTTTGTTATGGTGGGCACTGTAATTACGTGGCTTTTATGCCGCCTAGATTAGCGCCATGCAGAGTGGTGCAACCCACACGGACATGTTATCCACTCAGCCACTTGCTGCCACTAGCCATGATAGCTTTTTGCGGGAGCATTTGCAACTAGAATAAACCTTAATTTCGAATGGCAGTAAGCGAATTTTTGTGAAATCCTGCTACATAAATCCGTGCTGGTGGGAGCCATGGCTTGTGGCAATTGGGTTGAAGTGTTTGGTTAGGTAGCATGTGGTTTATTGATCGAATGGTTAGTTGATTGACCGGTGGGCTACTTAATTAATTCAGTCCTGGTTAGCTTTAAATCATCAGTACAAGAAATGGCTCTGTACCACTGGGCCAAAATAAAACCAAAATGTACTGGCAATTTCCCGAGCTATACTAGCCCATTTTGCTGTAAGCATAGCTTGTAGTATAATTTCTAGCTTGAGCGAACATAGCTAATCTCAGTGACAATCGGCGACTTGCTAAACATGTTTCTGCAATATTCGTCAGCAAGGGCTACAAATCAGACTAACCAAATAAAATAAAACATAGTCATTGAGGAAAAAAATAGTCCTGCGCTGACCCTCAGTAAACCTTATCTGTGATTTAAGTTAAGTTTTGGAGATATTGTGATATAATAAATTACCTTAAGTTAATACCTCGGTAGTATAGCATCGTTACCGGAAGCCATTCACAAACTATGTTCCGAGGTATGCACAGTTACACGACAATCATTTCCTGTTTGGTGAACAATAGCTGTTGGTTGAAATTTATCAATATTTTGTGCTATTTCCCATTCGGCGAGATCAAGCGACTGGCGGGAGGTGCGCTTAGCGCACTTGAGCCGTTGCGCTAGCAACTCGGTGGGGACGGGTACATTACCGAGTAGTGGCGCACCAATTTTCGTTTCCATGGGTCCCCACTACCGGCTGTGAGGCTTTTCAATAAATTTCTTGACAAACACCCGAAAGAGGCGACTTTGGTTGGCAAACTGATTATGCTAATATCGACATGATACAAGGGATCTAATAATAACCATACCAATTCACCATTTAGGATTTTCTGCTTAACCAGCAGCTATCCCAGTATTTGCCCGGAGCGCAAGCTTTCTGGATGAAGGCAAGTTTAGTCGTCGTATATATTGTACTTAATTTGCTATGCAGATACTGGCGGCGCCTGCGTAGGAGCCCCAGAGCCACATGCAACACCAACGCTAAACTTACATCGATGTGCAGATGCAATAATCCATGTTCGAGCCCTGCGGTTAGCCTGTTGGGTCAAGAAAGGGTGGACACTACGAGCAAATTCAACTGGTGCATACAATTTAAGAGCCCTTACGTCTCGCTTTATTTCGACTGTACCTTCATGATTATCCGGATGCATCTACCGAGTTTCTTCTTTGCCCGCCCTATCCCTGTTTTTAGTCAGCTAGGGTTGCCGGTAAACAAGCTAAGAAACCTAATTTATTAAGGTTTTGCGCTTCACTACCCTCAGATCATTCAATAAGGTTTATGTCACCTCTAACGTTTCAATGTTGCATTAAGGTTTATTAATCTCATCAATCAACCCTGCAAAAATGGATCAATTTGCTGCCTATTCTCCCGGACCCAAAACCCAAAATTATTATACGCCCTGCAAGATGTATCTTTTTGAATGCACCTCGCGAATATAGGCGTGGTTAACCGCACATCCCACATTAATTGATGCGCCGCGCAAAGGCTCTCGCATTTAGTTATGGAACAGCTGCATAAACCCGATGATTAACAATTGTTTGTCGGCACTGCGCCCGTCAGCACGATAGCATAAATTTGGCCCTCACCGTTGAAGTCGTAAACCAACGCCTAATTGCTACCAAAGGTGCTGAAGCTTTACGTTTAAGTTCGAACCAGGTTTGTTGGCGACTCCACCGCTGCATCCAGTGGATAACTTTCATGGAAAAGCGCATTCCTGTGTGTGACACAAATGGCCACATAAAACAACCCTTAAAGTCGCTTGGGTAATCGCAGCCGAGTTCTTCGATTTAGGTTCCCGCTACCGGTAATTAACAATCGCTATCAAGGGTCAAGTGCTGCAGTTTCGAGTCAGTAGCTGGTATGATCTATTATCATCTGCATTTCTTCCATTGGTTATCTGATCGTAATTCGAGTAAAATTGTCGTTTCATTCGCCTGACAAAGGCCCTAGGGCATCTACGGGACGTGCTTAACCGCCCTACTTATTCGATCGATCGGTTAAAGTTAGCCAACCACCCGAAGGAGAGCTTCGAAATTTGCATGGCTTTTCTAGATTCTCGTTGATTCTTTAAATAGATTGGATCGTTCCACTTTCTGAAACCCGATGCTCAATTATAATTACTTTCAGAACATCTTTCAGAACAACCCATTCAGGTATTTTTGCCCTAATCAGTCTCTGCTATTTTCGTATATCTGGTAATGCATTAGCTTCCGCATTTGATGCACCGCCAGATGGATTGCGCTTATTATAGTGCTGTCAACTAATTTTAAGCCACTGGGCCAGGCTTTTTGGGGTATATGATATTTCGTGCTAAATTTGTTGGGCGTGACTTTTATACGGAATACCCGAGCCGTATGCGACTGGCACAAAAACGTTGGCCCGGTTAGATTCCACCACCGTTTCCAGTTGGTCTGCTTCCGTATTGGGATTTATTCCACTCGCACCGAGCAAATTAACTATTTTTTATTAACAATGAGTTTGGCTGTTTGCGGTAATGTTCGTGTCTTCTAAATGAAACTAAACTGCATTGTTACACGCTAATTTGATTGTGGAGTTTATATTGTTCTGGCTGGAACTTAGGTACTCTTTCCGAAACGTGTACTTGTGATATCGCCGTAGTAGATTAATTACTTGACCCTTATAGCGACTCGTCCTCTGTCGCGTTTTCTTTCGGAGCGGATAGCTTTCCAACTGTTTGGCGAGGTATTTGAAACCTGGTAGGTATTAGCGGATGGTGGGCGGAGGCTATTCCCATGCAACTGAAAAGGAGCTGTAGTAGTGGAATATTGTGGAAGTTGTAGAAGTTGTAGATGGTCGTTCAACGCTCAGGAATTAGGGGACTTGGGCTGGTTCTTTGTTCTTTCAAAAGGTACCAAGCCATTGAACCGTTACTAGTGTAGGTATTTGGATCAGTATGTGTAAACGAAGATTTCGGGTTATGTCATGCTTCTGGTGAGGCGTTGAGTGATAATGGTGTTTTGCTCCTGTTAAACCACGTATGAACAAGGTCGAGCCAAGGCCTCTGAGACAGTAAACTGCAGCTACAGCTAATGTCGTTTGGAGACATACGTTTTCACCAATGGCTTATACACTCAATTTCACATCCTTGAACTTGGTTCATGTTTGTGGTAAAAGATCTCCAAGAATGGATAATTTCAAGTCACCATGAATATACTGTTTGTGTCAGGTTCTCCCATCTAATTTGCCGTTTACATGAGACTTGGAAGTGTTCTGGTATCAGACTCAAGCAATTGGTGACTGAGTGTGTCATGGTTTATGGGATGTCTGTAATGTATTCAACGGTGAGACAGATCATTCAACGGTGAGACAGATGCAGCTGTCTAATATCTATCTCTATTATGTTTCAAGCCTGGAAGTGATAAAGTTTCAAGCCTGAAAGTGATAAGTTTCCAATGGTATACATGGGTCTAAGCTATACATCTCTTATATTCTATTCTCAGTACTTGAGTGGGAGCTTCTGCTTGTCCGCTGATTTTATTGGGATCAACAGCTAGCTTTCTCGTCCCATCGACTTGGCCAGCTCTTGAACGAGGAAGGAGGTCTTGGTATTGTCCATTCCGTTGAGTGTGTTTGATAACTTGTGGCTTTATAGTAGTTTCGTCTGCTGTTCCTTAGCATTTTGCTGTGCTGGTCCTTTAGCATTTTGCTGTGCTGGTCCTTTGGCATTGTTGCAGAGGATGTCGGGCGTTTAATTTACCGTTAACCCAGCAGATACTTGAGGCAATCTGCAATTGAGGCTGTGAGTCTAAGCTGGTGCCAGCACTATGCAGCTGGTGCCAGTACTAGTGCCAGTAATACTGCAGCTGCCAGATAATGTACCACAAATATAGCACTATGGCTGACCTAGTAAGCTACGAAGCAAATCTACCACTCTACTAACATACGGTGCCAAAGCTACAAACATCGTTATCAACACTACAATCCTGCCATCTACCCCACCGATAGCTACGACACCGTCAGCTTTTCCGCTCTCTAAATACTACTTGGTCTATGCCAGCTCTGTATCAGCTTTCACTGCCTTGCCTGTCATAGCCATCTCCACACATGTCTGCTCACCAGCTCCACTGCCTCAGCTTCCTCCACTCGCGACTTTCCTCTATAATCCTCCTTCTTGCTTCACCCCTCGCCCGGCGCCTCCCATAACCCTCGCCTCGCTTATTCTGTCACGCTTTTCATTGTTTTTATTCGGTGCGCGTTGATGGATAAACAACAACGCATTTATTTGGAAGTGTATCATGGCTAATCCCCCAGACGTTGATCCCAAGTCGTTGAAGGTGGCCCAACTCCGTGAGCTCTTGAATGAACACGAGATCGCGTATCCATCCGGCGCTAAAAAGTCCGAATTGATAGCCATTGCTACCTCCCACGTCTTGAATGAAAACAAACCCGTGACTGATTCGCCTGTTATTACTACTACAGAAAGTGAGGATAAAAAACCTGCTCCTAAGAAGAAGACAAAGAAGAAGTCTTCCAAGCTGGCCCAGGCCGATGAGAACGCTTTGAGCGCCAACAAAGATGCCAGTAAGAAGACGAAGAAAAAGCCTAAAAGAACCCCATCGCCCAGCCCTGTAATTGATCTTTCTTCGCCTGAAACAGCTGATACTAAAGTTGTGTCTCCCAAGTCACCGGCTTCGAAGAAAGGGAAGAAAAGGCCTCATAAACATCTCGAAGAGCAGGAAAGTTCTAAGAGGACCCCTGATAAAAAGGTTAAGCTCGGCGACTTATTCGATAACGAAGATGATGGAGATGAGTTCCATAAGGAATTGTTGAAGAGTTTCACCCCAGCCAAGAACAAGAACGTGACTCCTAGAAAGTCTCCAGTTGATTTCAGCTCCCCTATTTCCACCCCCAAGCTTCAGTCTCTCGACAAAGAATTAGACCTGGAGACCAGCGACAAACCTGACTTGAGTGTAGGGGACGTTTTGGATTCTAAGCCACAGATTTCAGAGGATACAAAAGGTAAGAAGCCGGCCAAAACTAAGAGTCCTAGAACTTTGAAGCTTGAAGATAAACTGGAATTGGACTTAGAATCTGCAAAGGGTGGTGAAAGACAAGTAACTTCAGATCATTCGCATCTCAAGTCTCCTAAGGTGAAGTCCCCTAGAGTAAAGTCTCCTAAGGTGAATACACCTACCGACGCAAAAAAGTCCTCTAAGACACAGGTCGGGGCCAAGTCTCCTTCTATCACTCCAAAATCAGCATCTTCAAAGAGGTCTTCGTCTATTGTGGCATCTCCTAAAGCATCTCCTAACGTTTCAACAGTAAAGGCGTCTCCAAAGGTTTCAGCTGCCAAGGCATCTCCAAAAGGTACAAGTACGAAGGGCAAGTCTCCAAAGACCAAGACTGTTAAAGTGGTCGACTCTCCTTCATCTACTAAGACGAAAGGGTCTGCGCCAGTGGACGAAATTATACCTCATCAGGATTCATCCAACTTATCTAAGGACACTTCCCATATACCTAACGTATCGAACACTTCTAATGATACGTATGCATCCCCTCAAGTATCAGCACAGTTGTCTTCTGCTAAACATTCGTTTGACAGTGGTACAAGCAAGCATTCAATCCCTCACACACCAGAACCTCTAACTCTAGAACAGGAAATTGAAGATTTTGACAAGAACTTGAACAAGAAGTACCACGATGACTCGAAAACTGAACGTTCAACTGATTCCATTGACTTTTCAAAACTTACGCCAGGTCCAAAACTTACACCAAGACCACGTATGGACACGATCAGAGAACCTCTGGTGGAGACCGACGAGCTACAAGAAAGTGCAACCGACAACGATGAGGATGAAGATGGTGAGGAGAATGATAGTAGATTGAATAAGAATCAGGAGAAAGACAATAAATCATATGAGTCAAGAGCAAGGCTGCTTATCCCCTTTGGTCTCTACATACTTGCGTGGTTACTCATTTCTTCCTTAGGAGTGTTCACCTTTTGGTACCGAGAACAAACTCTTCTCATCGGATACTGTGGGCAATCCATAGATGAGCCAACATTCTATGACCCACAGCAGCCAATCTTAAACTATCTTAGTGAAAACTTAGACTCGTTTAAGCCCAAATGCGTTCACTGTCCTGCTCATGCTAGGTGCTTTGAAAACCTTGAAATCGCATGCTATGAAGATTTCATTGTGTCCAAACCATGGTACTTTGACTTCCTTCCATTCATTAACCCATCTGCAAAGAAATGTATTCCTGATACTAAAAAAGCAGAAAAGCTTGAAGCTATGATTGAATTTTCTCTTGATCTTTTGCGTTCTAAGAATGCTATGGTCAACTGTGGACATGGAACAGACAATGTTGAAAGTGGATTAACTCAGACCGAGTTGTATGAGATTCTTCTTTCCATGAAGGCTCCCTACATTACGACAGAAGAATTCGACGAATTGTGGGAAAGATCAGTTGTGGAACTTGAAAAAGAATCCGATATAATTGTAAGGCAAGTATTTTTTGATAATCAACCTGGAAGCGAATTACTAACATCTAAGACCGAAGCACGGGATCATCACCTACCAGCCTCTCAAAGTGGTAACGACAAGGGACATGAGGAAAAAACCCAAAACAAAGTTTTTCGATCAACGTCCTTACAAAACCTTGACCTTAAGTGCCAACTCCAGAATACTTTGATCCTTACCCTCTATAGAAACAAGGAGTTTATTATTGGGGTGATGGTACTTATGGTGGTAATTATAGTTATCAAGCTACAATACGATGAACATGTCGAACAAAAGAAGAAGGTCAATAGAGTATACAATGAGATTATCGACAAGTTGAAGCAACAAAAACAACAGACAATCACATATATTGGTGCCAACCAGTTACGGGACTTGATGATAGTGGAGCTGAACCTCAAGTATAAGTTGAAGTTGTGGAAACAGGTGAGTAATAAGGTAGAGAGTAATTCCAATATCAATTATCGGTTGATAGAGAACCATGGCGAGATCATCAAGGTATGGGAATGGATCAGTGAGCTAGCATAGATCTTTGTCATTCCATCACACACCTCTCGTCCGTACCGTCGCCTCCCTGACCGTTTATAGAGTAAATAGTAATAATACACCTAATCTGACTTCCCATCATTGCTTATATTATATATACACTACACCTTGATCTCACTTAAAGACTCGACCAAATCATCTTCGGTAGCCAATCCCTTCTCAAACATCTCTCTGCCGCTCATCTTACCACCATGCTGAGCCTTATAGAAATTAGCCAACTTCTGGTCGATTCCCATCTCTTTCCTGAACGATTCTCTCCAGGTCCCAAAAGACTCAGCCGTTACTTTTGTGCCGACAAACTTCTTTGACAACTCAGCTTCTTGTCTCAGAAGCTCTGCTTCTCTGTTCTTTTCTAACGCCTCAAGCTTCTGGGAAAACACTTTTTCCCCTTCGTCTTTCAAAGCTGTTACCAAAGCAAACACTGATGGAAGACCAACTTGAAGGTTAGCTTCTTCTTCCAACTTGGCCAAAATGTCGGCTATATCTGCTTTTTCAAACTCCACCTGTTCAGGAAGGTTTAGGTTTCTCTGCTGCTGCTTAGCATCTTCGTCATCAGAATCATCGTCGTCGTCTTCTGCCTCCTGTTCGATTTTGCTTATCGACATCTGAGGGACTTCATCTGGGTACTGCGGTGGGTAGGTCACCGACAACACCAATGCATGTTTACGGGTCGAGGCCGTGTCCAACAAGACCTTGACGTCAAATGACGTGTCTGAATGGCGGACCAACTCGTCCGGGTAGATGCTCTCTAACACTTCTAGCTCCTGCTGCTGCTCTTCTGCTGGGTCCATCGTGGAATTCGCGATCAAAGAGTCGCGAAAGTTAGCGATTTTTACTACTTGATGGCTGGGCAGTTCCCACATAATACGGTTATAAAAGATTTTGCATACGGGGAGCAGGACCCAATGCGGCACGGACGGTTTCCTGAAACCCTAGAGGAGGAGGAGTCTGATGAATACTTCAACGAAGAAGATGACATCGAAATTAATCAACGAGCAGTGGCTCTATTTGACTTTACGCCAGAGAACGATAATGAGGTGGCATTAGCAGAAGGGCAGGTGATCCTCATAAGCTACCGGCACGGCCAGGGATGGCTAGTGGCAGAGGACCCCGAGACGGGGGAGAACGGGCTCGTGCCGGAAGAATACGTCGAGTTGTTGGACGACCAGGACCAGGACAGCGACTGGCGCGAGGGGGAAGTGCCGAAGCCGTTTCTACCGCCAATTCTCCAGGGCGAGGGGTGGCTGGCGCAGCGTGACTCCCAGCGTGGTGACAAAAGCGACAGCGAGTGGGTCGACACGGACCTGGAGCGGGACCAGGTGGGAGAGTTGCTGGGCGACTTCGAGCAGGTGTTGTAGTGTATATATAGACGATATAATGAGCAGTCATAATGTATTATTCTGGGAACGGCAACGTAGACGGTGGTTTGGATTTGCAACTTTATTTTGGTTTGGAACTTAAAATTCTGTCTTGAAATTAATATTGAATAGAGATCGGCGCTGGAATAATAGGAATTATTAGAGCGTTTTGGTGAAATGTTTTTTTAGGTGCTGTTTGGAATCAATGTGGTTGGGGGTTGTAGATATGGGACTGGGGAACACCTTTTGTTAGCGGCATACCACGCTATCGGGACTCACAATTCCTGTACCGCCAGTATCCCTCCCTCATCACCCTGCTCGGCGGCAAATATAATCGCTGCGCACTACCCGCCCAGACCTGGCGATCCTGTCGCACTACATCGATACGCTGTGAGACTTCGCACCGCGACTTCAACCATCCAGACATGGAGACCCCACGACGTCTACACGCTCCACCGGACCGCCGACACTTCAAGGGAAACCGCAACTACCTTCGGTACTATAATCACCACGTGACGCGGTTTTTCAATGAACCGCACGAGCCTCTCAAAGCCTCCAAGGTGACGGTGAACGGGGCGAAAGTTTCAGGCGAGCGAGGGTATAATAGTGCCAGAGGATCCGTGTGGACGCCCGAAGAAAAGAACAACTTTTTCCATGCTCTAGCACGCCATTCCATCCACAGGGTCGACCTCGTCCACGAGGCGGTGCCCACGAAGTCTGTGTTTGAAATCTACGCTTACTACGACTTCCTACGCCGCACCTTGCACCAGCTCAAGACGCAGCGTCTCAAGTACAAAAAGCTCCATGGGCACAAACATTACTACCACGAGACGGACCCACGGCTCGTCAACTACGCCGAGATGCCCCACAGCATGGAGATGAGCGAAGCCTGGGTCCAGTTTGAGGAAACACAGCTGAAGCACATCGTCGCCAAAGAGTACCTCATGCACCACGACGACGGGCGCAGATTCAACCGGTTGTCGCCCACGCTTCTCGACCCAGATGGCATGCAGAGCTTGGCCAAGTTCTTCTGGCGGACCGCCGACTGGGACGTGCCCAACAAGGACGGCGACGTGCCGTACAAAGCCCTCATGCTTCTCGAGAGTCTCGTTAAAGAACGCCTCAAACATATGATCGCCACGCTAGCGGCAAACACCCGCTCCAACACCAAAACAACAATCATCAAAGGGCTCCATGTGCGGCGCTACTTTGGCTTTACCTCCAACCACATGGACCAATTCTTCTACCGGCAAGGCAATTTTGCAGCCATAGGCATCAAGCAGAGCGAGGTGTTCCACCGGTCTAAAACCATCCACCCGGCACGCTTGACCCCGCAGGTGTTTGGCGAGTGCCCTGCTGAAGACGCACAGACACTCACCATCAACAATATCCCCCGCTACGACACGGTTGGCGGCGACAGCGACGAGATGGACGAGGTGCTTTTCCACCAGGAAACGCGGCTTGTGGAGGAGCAGGATCTCAAACAGTCGGAGGACGAAGAGCATGTTTTGTTGGTTCATATGGCCACGTATGATCACGACAACGTGAAGCACTCGATCTACACGGACCAGGAGATTGGGGAGCTCGAGGAGGCGGAACGGGCCGAGTTGCAGCAGCAGTGGGACGAGGAAGAGACCGAGCGGCGGATCGAGCAGCAGATGCTTGAGTGGCCCGACGACAAGGAGGGGCCGAGCTATACGCCTGATCCTCATAGGATGAAGCAGATAGAACGGATGGTGGCGAAGATCAAGCGGGTCCGGGCGGCAGAGAGAGAAGAGCGGGAGAGAGAGAGAGAAGAGCGGGAGAGAGAGAGAGAAGAGCGGGAGAGAGAGAGAGAAGAGCGGGAGAGAGAGAGAGAAGAGCGGGAGAGAGAGAGAGAAGAGCGGGAGAGAGAGAGAGAAGAGCGGGAGAGAGAGAGAGAAGAGACGGAGAGAGAGAGAGAAGAGACGGAGAGAGAGAGAGAAGAGACGGAGAAAGAGACGGAAGACCAGCAGGCGGCGGAGACAGACAGCGATGCCGAGTCGAGCGAGGAGTCGAGCGAGTCCAGCGAGTCCAGCGAGTCCAGCACGGGCGAGGAGTCCAGTGGAGACGGTAGCTCGGACGACTCACACAGCTCATACAGCTCGGCGTCCTCCAGCTCCTCCAGCTCATCCAGCTCGGATCACAGCCCCAGCGCAGTCGACCCCGAACTCCTCGCCAACTTCATGCTCTCGTACTCCAACTACTAGCATTATCCCAACTTCATGCTCTTGTACTCCAACCAGCATTATCCCAACTTCGTGCTCTTGTACTCCACTAGCATTATCCCAACTTCATGCTCTTGTACTCCAACAGCATTATCCCAACTTCATGTTCTCGTACTCCAACAGCATTATCCCAACTTCATGCTCTCGTACTCCACTAGCATTATCCCAACTTCATGCTCTCTACTCCAACTAGCATTATCTGTATTATACATTAGACATCTACCGTTACGCATTATATATCGAAAGAATAAACCAAACATCAAACCCGGCCAACACCAACGAGGCCACCACCAACCACCAGTTCTTCGCCTCGTATCTGGTGTCACCAAACTCGTTGTTGAAGTTATTGAACAACTCGTATAAAATGTACTGGTACAAGCAGTAGAGCTTGAGCATATTGACAAGCACCTTATACACCAACACGATATCCTCGCCGTCAAACAACTCAAACAGCATGTTCACGCATATAAACGAGTTGGTGAGAAGCACCGGAAGAAAGTTGTTGTTCAAGCACACCAACAACCTGTTGCCCTCTATCTTGCCCTGCAAGTACTCTATTAAGTTCATTGAATTGATTATTATCGGGCACACGATTTGAAGGTAGAAGAAAAAGCTGCTGGGGGCAAGCGTCAAGCCGTATTGTGAGATGCTGACACAGTACACCATGAATGCACATTGAAACACAAACAACCCCATTTCTGCCAATACGGGTAACCGCATGTTCACCGAGAACCTCAATAAAAACATGATATTGAGGAGGTTGGAGTAGAGATCCAACACGTAGTCGCTGGAGTCAAGGAGGTGGAAGTAGCCATGGTTGGCGGTGGCGATGGAAAGCTGGGTCACATGGATCAACAGCGATGTTATGATAAGCGCCACACCGGTCAAAATGGGATTATGTACCAAGCCGATAACGTAGTCTAGCGCATGGAACGCCTTCATGTGGAAGGGAAGATATGGTTTGTCTAGAAATGGATCCTTTTTGGAAACAGACATGTTGGGAGGAATAATTGGAAGGGAGAACAGACACTAGCCTGATATAGTTCAGCCGTGGGCAAGTGCGTCTATTTATACCTCTACAGCCCACGTTGCGCGCTCGTGTGATAAAAAATATCTGCTGTTACTGTGGACTGGCGGGCGGTGGCGGGCCAGCTACGGCTTAGAGGGGCGTAGAATGCTATTTTGGGGTGGTGGTCGATGGTTTATGGGGACTTGCAGTTGGGTAGAATGCTGGGGCTTGAATGTGGTTAGAGTTTGAGGCATTAAATCCAATAAAGTTATTTGCAGCTAATATGTCGCGGTTCCAAATTCCGATGCGATCTGCAAACGTTGTTCCAGGCGGCAAAGCTGTTTGGGCACGCATTGGCAGGTGGTTGAATTTGCGGAGCTGGGTGAGGTGGGTTTTGGTGTAGATGTAGCATACTAGCTTTGTTGACATTTGGCCGATGCTAATATCCCAGGCTACCGAAACTCAAACTGTTAAAAAATAAAGTTTGATTGACGTCAAACCACCCAAACTGGTCTAGATTTTGTTAGCGAAAGATAATTTTAGAATTACGACCTGCAACATCGGCTGAGCCGTTTTGGAAACTTGTCGAGTGACGGTGTATGCATAAAGCATCTAGCATTCACGGCTATTTGCTTTATAGGCGTAGAGGGATGAAGGGTACTACGGTTATTAGTGAAGTTTAGCTTTAGGAACTGGTATACCGGCAAAAGGTGGAATGCTGCGTGATAGAAGTACAGCACCGGAGCAAGAGCTCAGCTTAACTGAGTCCGAGATTCGAGCTCCTCCAGTGGCTGGGTATAATTAGAAACAGCAAAACGGCGTATCTAGGATTCTGGGGGTACCAGGTTTAGTGTCAAGCATATGTCGGCGCAGAAAAGCTGGGAGTTTAAAATTGCCCTGAACTTATAGCTATAAGGATCGTTCGCAAGAGGAAGCAAATTTACACTTTGCTGGATCACGGCTGTCTAGCACAGAAAGCAATTGAGTACTTAATAATACTTTAGCTTCTTTACTCTTGCTAATCCAATATCCTAAATTTGCTTTTCTGGACCCTAGATAAAATGGTTGCACAGCAGCGACATCGACGGGCTGCGACATTTGGCTACCCGTATTTATTTTAAACCGGTGCCATCTGCACTAATTTCGGGTGCCAAGTCTCCTACCCGAGCAGTCTCCAATGTCGTGGCCGGATGGGTGCCTGTCTATGCCGATCCGCGATTTGAATGTCGCGCCGCGCCATGGTAAACTTCACGTTCACTTCAAAAATCAGTAGAGCCCGCCGCCCACTTCAAGCACTCAGGCACCATTCAGAGCCTTCTCTTACGCCACCCATGTATCATCCTTGGTTTATATCCCCCGTTTGTTCTCGGTCTCCTCTCGTCTTTGCGTCCCGCTCCCTGCCTCTTGCACGCCAAATTCGCAGCCAAATGCGTATCGCACTTCGCAATTAATTATCGATTTGATCAGTAAATGCTTCGCTCCAGGCCACATCTAAACCGCTACCTAAAGCTTGGCCGGCGCCTCGCCACCACGGCACAGATATCTTCCAATAGTGTTCCGTCCTCAGGGCCCCATGGAGTCGACGGAAGAACCCCTTCTGTCCCGTCGACTTCAACCCAACTCACCCTCACAGACCCGTTCTATCTCTACCAAAACTACGTGTCACAGGGCCTACTCCACCGGGACGAGTTCCAGCTCCGGGCCATGAAAGAGTTCCAGTCCCTCTACCACCGGGTTATCGACTACCGCCCGCCTGAAGAGCTCCAGATCAAAATCAGTCTTCTTCTTAGAAAGATCGAGGTCCAGCATGCCCAAAAGGCCATCAACGACCGCCAAAACAACGGCCACATATTTGGCCCTTTGCGCTTCGGAACCATCTCCCGGTTGTTTCGGAGCGATGCCGATACGGTGAAAACAGAGCTAATCCGTACCATCACAGACGAGGAAGAACTCAGTAATTTCCTGTCCCCACAGGGCCTTTTGATCAATGGAGAAGTCGGGTGTGGTAAAAGCATGTTGATGGATATCTTCGCCCTGGCTCTCCCCCACAGCTCCAAGATGCGGTGGCACTTTAATAACTTCATTTTGTGGGTTTACAATGAGATCCATAAGATCCAGCAGGAGAAAATCGTCACCTCGAGCTTGAATGGCACGTCTCTGAGGTTGTCGATGGAAAACGAGTTTATTCTATTTGAAATCGCCCAGAAAATGATCAGTAAAAACACCATTCTAATGCTTGATGAGTTTATGCTTCCTGATATCGCCAGTGCAAACATAGTCAAGATCTTGTTCACCTACTACTTCAAACTCGGCGGGGTCTTGGTGGCTACCAGTAACAAGCTTCCTGAAGAATTGTACGCCAACGAGTTCCACAAGCTGAAGTTCAAGACGTTTGTCAATATATTGAACTACCGGTGTAAAGCAGTCGACATGAGGTCAACTACCGACTACAGGGTCCAGTTCTCCCAGGCCTCTTGCCCCAACCATGTGGTGGTGTACGAGAACCCCCAAAACAAGTCCGAGTGGCTTAGAGTGGTCAAACAGGCGGTCGGAGTGTCTCCAGAATCCGAACTCATGGACGATTCAGTTGCCATCTCTGATAAAAGATTGGGCGGTGCTCCCGGCTCTTTCAAAGTATACAACCGCATCACCCACTTGCCATTGACGTTTGCCAAAGACGTCTGCTACCTTGACTTTGAGTATATCTGTAAAGGGTTATACGGGCTGTCTGACTACATCACGTTAGCATCCACCTACAAGACGATCATCTTGTCGAACGTGCCTATTCTCACCACCAAGATGAAGAACGAAGCTCGCCGGTTCATCACGCTTCTTGACGCCATCTACGAAAGCAAATGCCATTTCTACGTCCAGACCCAGGTCCCCATCGACTACACGTTTTTCCCGGACGCTGCCGACTCGGAGGCTCCTCAGGCCATTAAAGATATGGTGAAGGCCGATAGCGACAACAACTTGGAGGTTCAGGACGAAGAAATGTTTGCCAAAACCAGCATCGCCACCTCCAGTCCCTACAGGCCCAATGTATCTACGTATGATCAGAATCACACGGTGGAATACAAGGAATCGTTCATCAAAGACTATAAGAATCTTTCTGCCTTCACAGGAGAAGACGAAAAGTTTGCCTACAAAAGAGCCGTGCTGAGAATCAAAGAAATGGTCGGCTCTACCGCATGGAGGCAGTCCGATCGATGGGTCCCGATAGATGAATCGATGCGTCCGTGGGAAGCCGACACCAGCACGTTTGTCTACGCTGCCAAACAAGAGCCGGCCATCACCGACCACCAAGAGAAAGTCATCAAGCAGTTGATGCGTGATAAACTGGCATGGAAACAGCAATTGCCCCGAGACGTCAGTAACGAAATGAACATCCCGTTCCGGCAATTCAACGCCAAATTGGCCCCGATTTTTTCAAACATCCTGCACTTCTGGTCCATGGGAAGCTGGAACAGAAACGTCAAATCCCTAAAAGATGATATCGTACGTGCATGGGTCAATTCGAGTAATAGAGGTTAATAGATAATACATGTCCTGTTTGGGAAATAGCCATTCAATTAAGAACTTCCCTGGCCTAAACTGCCCCCGGTTCCTAAACCAATCAATCCCGACCAGTCGACTCGGCTTATGGTGCTAATTGGCCAGCCGATTATATAACCGTTCACCCTGACAAATCAGCAATCACTCTAACTCGGCCAATTGCCACGCTATTTCACCCTACTCTTCGCCATTGCCACCTCCATCCACCACAACGGGGCTCTACCCTTAAACTGTGCCCCCAATTACCACCGCATCACTTGCCCCCACCCCCATCCCTCATCCCCACCAATCACAGTCTATATGCCCTATGATGTAACCCGCAAAGAACATGGGAGAACATCGTGCGTGCACCGCGGCGCGGTGAAAAATTCAATAAATTGGCCAACATTCCCACTAGCAAAATTATCGTCCAACATGTCAAAAGTTTTCTTCGATATCTCTGCTAACGGTGCCAAATTAGGTAGAGTCACCTTCAAATTGTACAACGACGTTGTCCCAAAGACCACCGAAAACTTCAGAGCTCTCTGTACCGGTGAAAAGGGTTTCGGTTACGCCAACTCTTCTTTCCACAGAGTCATCCCTCAATTCATGTTGCAAGGTGGTGACTTCACCCGTGGTAACGGTACCGGTGGTAAGAGTATCTACGGTGAAAAGTTTGCCGACGAAAACTTCTCCAAGAGACACGAAAAGCCTGGTTTATTGTCAATGGCTAACGCTGGTCCAAACACCAACGGTTCCCAATTCTTTATCACCACCGTTCCTTGCCCATGGTTAGATGGTAAGCACGTTGTGTTTGGTGAAGTTGTCGATGGTTACGACGTTGTTAAGCAAGTCGAATCTTACGGTTCCAGCAGTGGTTCCACTAGAGCTAAGATTACCATCGATGCTTCTGGTGAACTCTAAATAGGTAGCTAGTCAATTGATGATTCAATTCCTCACGATTCTCTTGTATTGTATCTGTTCGTGGATAGTGATGAGCTTGTTAACTTATCGGTGGGCTTCACGCTGAGTTGATGAGCTAACTGTATCGCCCGTTGGTGTCAGCACTGGGACATTACCTTCAATTGAGGTCAATTGGATGTTAATTACATTATAAATGACAATACAAATATACATGAAATACACTACCGTCTCTGAAACAGAGGTTACGATATCAGTCTACTCTTATTCTTGATTCTAATCACAACTTGGCTAAAACACCATTGATCCCACTATTCTCAACGCCCTGGGCGTCTCTTTGAAGATACGCAACTCTGCCTCCCTTCACCACCAAAGCGAACCTATCACTTCTGAATCCCATTCCAAACTTGGACCTATCAGAACCAAGGCCGTTCTTTTGAGTAAATGTCCCGTTCGGATCAGACGCAAAGTATACTTTCTTATTGACATTGTACTCATTAACAAGCAATTTCCCCCAGGCATTTAGCGCAAATGCGTCATTCACCGAGTAGATGACCACGTTCTGGATTCCAGCGGCCTCAAGCTTATCCAACCCTTTAAGAATACCAGGGATATGTTCTTCTGTGCAGAGTGGTGAGAATGCGGCAGGAATCGATACAAAAAGAGTAGGGCCTTGGGCCAACACCTTATCGATCTCAAGCTTGATTGGACGAGAACATGCAAGAGCGTCCTGGCCCTTCTCGACAGGGATGTACAAAAACTCGACTCCCAGTGGGAACTTATCACCTTGTTGCATATGAAGTTGGAGATTATATATTGTCAAATTCGCGGCTATCCCCAGATCCCATGGACTCTCACGATACAGAAGACGACGTAGGAATTAGACCTATTCGTCTCGCTAAAAGACGCCAGCTGTCGCACGAGGCTCCGGAAGAGTTCAGTCTAAGACCCATAAGGCTCTCGTCTCGTTCAATAGATGCCAAAGACGACGAACTCCATGATGTGTCGCCAGTTTTAAGTCCTAAAACTCCCAGACGTCGTTCGATCCAAATCAAAAATCTACCCATAATAGAAAAGCTGCCGCCCAAGTTAAGGATTGATAAGAACTCCAGCGACTTTATCTTTGCCATTTGCTTGGTCGATTTCCACCACGTCAGAGGCCCCGAAATCCAATACTGGAAACTGAACTACGTGCCTGACCTCGACCCAGACCTCTTCAAGAACTTGCCGTTCCAGTCATTGCCTGACGGGAGCCACTTGTTTGAGGAGACGTTTTCCAACTTCAACTTGGTGTACGACTTCTCCACCAATAAATCATACGATAACTTGAACGATATGATCGAGTTCAATGACGATCCACGGAATCTCCAGACTCTCTTTGGATGTGCTTGTGTTCGTCAAATCAATGCGGCAGACTTGAGTGCTCACGAGTTGGAGTCGAACAAAGATATCAAGCGATCAATTGTCCAGAAGGCCGTGGTGATTATCAATAGAAACAAACCTATTTTCACAAAGATTAAAGATAAGTTATCTATTATCACCAAGTCGTATTTCTTACAAGAAAACTTATCCAACTTCGAATTGCTTGACAACTTATTTGATAACTTGAATCTGGAAATTAACTTTGATGATAACGAAGAGTTCTTCATAAACCTTAATCTCAAGCTGTCTCTTATAAGGCTTCGTTCGAATCTTATGACCATCTTCAAGGCACTTTTGTTGGAAAAGAGGATCTTGGTTTACTCCAACAATAAGCTAGAGCTCTTGACAAAGTTCCAGAATAATCTTATCTCACTTATCCCCAACTTGATTAACAATTTGGTCTACTCTGGGTGTCAATTGAGCGACTACCAAGAGAACTTCAGCGGCAAACTCTCGCAGCCGGCTTCATTGAACACAGAAAATAGAGACTCCATGCTCAATTTCTTTGGCCTCCCGTTGAAATTATTCAACACAAAGGGATCCTTCTGGAACCTGTACTTGCCACTTCAACAAATCAACCAATTGAACTTCCCAGAAACAAAGCTGTTCATGATAGGATGCTCCAACCTTCTTTTTGTCAACCAGCTGCGAGACCTAGGAATAGATTTGTTAATGAACCTCGACACATATGAACTCACATTCCCCAATGGGATGGATAGTGACTTGGTATTGTCGTCCTATGATAAGAGCTTTATCCACAATGTTCTCAGTAACTGTTCCAACGATAAGGTGGTGGACACAAATGAAAACTTTGTCGGAAGTGACGACTATATAAGATACCAATTCGAAGACTACTTATTGTCTTTATTATCCACCATGAGGTTCAGCCAATACGTTGAAAAGTATAACCAGTTGCCTCCTGGTTTTACCAACAGCCCCAATACTAGTACCAACGAGGATAACAACAACCATAACGGAGACTTGTCTGCATTCAATACCGCATTTGTGGAGGGATGGAAGAAGTCTGAAAACTTCAAGATCTGGGACCTCACCTGTGATGAGTTTGTGTTCAACTTCTCTACCCCAAGACATGTTCTGGTGGATTCAGCCAACCAGCTGGCCCTCACCAGTTTTTTCACCAACTTGAACCTCAAGTTTAAGTTTGCAGAAGAACTGGACTCAGACATAAAGGCCAACAAATATATAGATAAAAAAGATGAAGGGTTCGAGATGGTGGAAAATGAGGGAAGCCCAAAGCCCAAGAAGAAGCCTGAGGGGTGGAGTTTTTTTAAGAAGAAGTAGTTAATGCATAGATTATTTGTATTTACGTTAGAGTTGCAGTCTGTGAATCTCACAATATGAATATTATTTCATATCAGAATACAGAAGTCACTGTCTGCCTAGATGTCCCATGAACGACTAAGGTGATGCATTCCCATCTGCCCTAACAGCTGCTATAGTCACTACGATATATACTACTTCATTAACTTCACTATCTACATTTACGATCGCCAAAACCTCTTCGCGTTTTTCATCTCATCTCATGAAGCATCCGTACCAGAATATAGTAGCCACCTCGACCCACTTGTTCAGCTCGGTCAAAAACAACCTCCAAGTTCTCGACCTTGCCACCGGAAAACTTGTGGGGCACTGGACGGATTCACTCGACACCCAGGATGCTTTGAAGAAGCAGCAACAGGCGAAGATCGAACAACTCCAAAAAGAAGCTTCTCAAGATCCTGAAGAACCAGCATCAAAAAGAGCAGAGTCCAACAACAAAATAAAGATCCCCAAGATCCCGACCCCAGGCCCAGGCGCCCCTCCAATTTACAACTACATAAGGTGCTTGAAGGTGACTGGAGATGGCGCTCACTTGATTGGTACTACCGATAGTGACAAGTCCATTGTTATATTCACGGTGGATTTCAGCCAACAAAACTGTTTGAGCTTAATCAAAAGACAAGTCTTGCCCAAAAGACCGTCTTCTATTTCCGTGGCCGACAATAACACAACGGCAGTAATTGGCGATAAGTTTGGCGATGTCTATAAAATAGGCATTGATGCTGAGCCCGCCGTAAGCGAGAAGTCTTTGAAACCAATCTTGGGCCACGTCTCGATGTTGACCGACGTGTTGATTGGGGAGTCTGCAGGTAAGCAGTATGTTTTGACCAGTGACAGAGATGAACACATTAAAGTGTCACATTACCCCCAAACGTATGTGGTCAAGCACTGGCTCTTTGGCCACGACGAGTTTATTTCGTCCATGGTGTTCCCAGGATTTGATAGCAGCTTATTGATTTCGGGAGGTGGTGATGACTCCATCTATTTGTGGGACTGGGTCAACAACAAGCAGCTCGATGCGTTTGACTTGAGACCCGTGGTCGAGTCGTACTTGACCGACGCTCATTTCCCTCCTGAAAGATTCATGAAAGAAGACTCCGTCAAGGAGATTTCGGTGGTGCAACTCATTGAGTATAACAAAGTCATCTACGTGTTGTTAGAGAACGTCAAGTGTCTTTTGAGCTTGAAGATAAGCGATGACTTGAAATTATCGTTGGATACGGTGGTTGACTTGGAGGCTCCTTTAGTCGATATAACTATTTCTAAGGACCAAATCATTGGAGCTTCTGACTCGGAAACCCTCATCCAGTTCTTCAGCACCAGCCCTTTGAAACTTGTTCAGAATAGCCTTAGCGATATCATCACCAAATCAAACCCTTGTGAAGTGGCATCCAGACAAGAGTTCCATCCGTTATACACCATGAACTCATTAAGGAAGAGAAGCGAACACTAGACTCTTGAACATAACGTGTATTAATTAACTGTATAGATATATTTAGATTTCTTTAAGCAAATTGCATTACTCTTGATCAATTTCCTCTGTGACGAATCCACCTTGTTTACACAAGGAGTAGAAAAGAGAGTCTTTCTTCTTCAACAAATTTGCTGGGGTGTCGAATTCGGCCACCTCACCCTTCTCTAAAACAATGATTTTATCTGAATCTAAAATAGTGTTGATTCTGTGGGCAATGGTTAAGATAGTTCTATCCTTGAATTCAGACCTGATGGTGGTTTGAAGAACTTGGTCAGTTTCAACATCAACAGCTGCCGTAGCCTCATCCAAAACCAAGATGTGTGAAGGGATCAATAAAGCTCTAGCTAAACACATTAACTGTCTTTGACCAACGGATAAGTTCGATCCCCCTTCGGTCAATTTGACTTGTAAAGCATCAAAGATTTCTTCCTTATCCTTTTTGTCTTCTGCCTTTTCGTAGTCTTCTTTGTATTCTTTGAACATCTTCAATACGTGTTCTTTCAAGTGGGATAATTCCAACGCTCTCCAAATCACATCATCGGTGTACCTATCGAATGGATCTAAGTTTGATCTAATAGTACCTTCAAACACCTGGGAGTCTTGTGGAATAATCGACAACTTCTGCCTCAAATCTTTCAACCCAATGGAGCTGGTATCTATATCATCGATATTGATATTACCTTCAGCAGCTTCAATTATTCTGAACAATGCCAATGTTAAAGACGATTTACCAGCACCTGTTCTTCCAACAATCCCGACTTTTTCCTTTGCTTGAATGGATAAATTGATCTTCTTTAATACCAAGTCCAATTCAGGTCTGTATCTAGTTGAGTAATCCTTGAATTCAATCACACCATTTTCTGGCCAGGCTTGGTTTGGCCTCTTTTCTTCAATAACTTCAGCAGCTTCAGAGGTCAATGCTGAATATTCCATGATTCTTTCCACGGAAACAATATTGGTTTCAACATCAACGGTCATTCTAACAATCCAATTCAAAGATTGTGTGATTTGCAAAGAGTATGAAACAGATAAACCAACCAAACCAGCACTTAAAGTTCCAGATCTTAATCCCAAAATAGCGAACCCAGCAGCACCAAGAATAATCACCGAACCCAAGAATTCCAATCTCACGGCTAACCACCTATTGGCATTAGTAGCAGGGTGGTATGCTTTCATATTCTTATCGATTCTCAACTCATTCAAGTACTTGAATCTTTCGGTTTCACCATATGCTCTGATGGTATTGACACCATTCAAAGTCTCTTGGAAATTAGCATAAATAGGAGATCTGGAAACAGAATCTAATCTTCTCAACTCTCTTGAAGACCTCATATAGTATTGTTGGTAATAAAGGTATAATACCAACAATGGTACAAGAAGGAAAAGAACTTGCCAAGTGGAAAAGCAAATAACCAAAATGGAGAAAAGCACCTTCACGGTGTTGTTGAAAAACATACCGAAAACTCTGCATAAAATTTCATCAACCTTATAAACATCATTTGAGAATCTGTTCAACACTCTACCTATTGGGGTGGTTTCAAAGAACGACATAGGAGCCCTCAATACAGAAATAGCCATCTTGTTGTGCAACTTACTTGATCCATTGATGGTACAGTAGATCCAGAGAAGACAGTTTTGGGAAAGAATGAAAATCGAAGATAAGAATCCTAACAAAAGGTATACCCCCAAGTAGAAAGGAACATTTGGGTTATTGCCGTTCCTTGAGTTGACTTCAGACCAATGTTTTAACCAAACATTCGAACAAAGGTTAGTGGAGGATGTGATCACAATAATAACCATCCACACTATAACCATTTTAGGATTACAGGCTTTGGCATATTCAATATAAACATCCCATTTGACTTTACCTTGTTCGAAGTGTTCCTTTCTTTTGATGAGTTCTTCATCCTCGTCATCTTTTTTATCCAATTCCTCTTCTAAGCCTTCATTAAGAGAAACTAAAGAAGCCCTTCTTAATGATTTGATATCCAAATCATCTTCAGACTCAAGTTGAACGGAGGAAGCTTCACTGACATCCAAGTGGCCAGCCTTGGCCTTCTTTGCTTCGGCCTTGGCTTCAAGTTCTTTTTCCTTTTCAACCTCTTTGGCTTTACCAAATTCTTTGATCAAAGCAAATAATTTGGATTCCGGTCTGCTTTGGATTTCATCATAAGAACCATTTTCAACAATCTTACCGTCCGATACCATATGAATGTTATGGGCGATACTTAACACACCAATATTGTTGGTGGCCAAGATCTTGGCCTTACTGTGTAATAAACCTTTAGGACCCAACACATGGTCGATCAAGTGTCTACCAACATGTTCATCAACAGCAGACAAAGCATCATCAATCAAATACACATCAGCTCTGGCATAAACAGATCTGGCCAAAGATAATCTTGCCTTCTGTCCACCGGACAATGAAATACCCTTTTCACCAACCAAGGTTTGATCACCTTTTGGTAAAATCTTTAAATCAACAGTTAAAGCACATGCCTTGATAACATGCTGATAGAATTCAGGATCGTATTTGTGGCCGAACAAAATATTGTCTTTGATACTTCCATTCATAATCCAAGGAACTTGTGCAACATAAGCGATACCTCCATGGACTGTAACATCACCATTTATCTTATACAAATCACCCAAGATGGCCTGGATAATAGAAGACTTACCACTACCAACTTTTCCAACAATACAATCCAACTGACCTTTTCTGGCATTAAGATTGATGTTACTCAAGGCCGTCTTGGCAGAAGTATCATCTTTTGGTTTAGTCCAAGAAAAGTTGGCATCCTTGATAGAAACAGCCACATCTCCATCTCTAGAGACCTTTGGTAATCTATTGATAGCATCAGATTGGATTTCAGTACCGTGTAAGAACTTGTGTAATCTTCCCAAAGAAACTTGGGATTCAATCACGTTAGAAATAACTTGTGGGATAACAGCTAAGGGGAAAGCCAACATATTGAACAAGGTTAAAGCTGGGAATACAATGTCAGTAGACAAAGTTCTTTCCTTTTCGATCAAGATGAACAAAGCAAAAGTGGAACAACTCACTAATATAGGAGCAAAGTTCCAGATCATAATAGTGATGGCACTAAAGATACCAATTCTTTGTAAATTCTTCAATTCTTTATCGTTTCTGACGTGATTCAACTTCTTCAAATATGGAGTTTCCCATCCGTATAACTTTAAGGATTTGATATTATTCAAAATTTCAGACGTCAATCTTGATCTTTCATCCTTATGTTTCATTTGAGTCACTTGTAACGTCTTTTGATACCTGGCAAGCTTAGCATTGAATGGAATCATAATAACCATGATAGCTACACCAGCCCACATCGCATTACCTAATAAGCCGTGCAAAGAATAAAGACACAATATAAGTTGGAATGGACCAGACCATGCAATTTGGATGTACGAAACAGTGTCTTGTAATCTTTGTACATCCACAGACATCAAATTGACAATATCACCGGTGGTCGATTCTTGTTTTGCTTCATTGGACAAAACCATCGACTTGTTATAAATCACAGACACTAAGGAAGATTTGATCATCATACCAACATCAAATACTATCTGGAAGTATTGGTGTAAGAATCCAGTTTGAATAACAGATACGAAAAACATACCAAATGCAATCATATACCCTTTTGTTAAAGGTAACGGATCCCCTTGTTTTCTTGATTCAGAATAGTCGTTAACAAACTGAATTAATAACTTTAATAATTGAGGCTGGGCAAATGCCAATACATCTTGCAACCCCTTGAAGACACCTCCCAAGGCAAATCTCGGACCAACTGACTTAATCAAAGCAATAAGGATAGAGGGCTTCGAAGTGTTTTGATTATACCAGTTCTTGTAGAACTGGTCAGTGGTAGCAGAAGACTTGATTTGTTTAGGCAACGGTGGTAAGTCCCGCTCTTCCAAAAACGTATTGTAACCTCTTCTCATCAAGCCTCCCATCCACACAAACATCACCTTTGAAAACACGTTGGCTCTGTCATAAGGACTGATTTTGTTCAACTCTTTGAATGGAAGCTTGGGCTTGATAGGGATAACAAGCTCTAAGGTCAACACTAATGATGCATTAACACATGACAAAATGGTCACCACGCCGGTGGTTTCGCCAATCGATTCTCTCAAGTATAAGTTGACGATTTTGAGCAAATTGAAGAGACCCGCCAATAACCAATAGAAGAGAATAACACCATTGGGGATGGTGACCTTGAAGTTCTCGATATAATGGAGCGCCAAAATGACAATGGTCCCAAAGATGTTCAAGGTCAATACCGAGCCAATCAAGTCATTGTCGTGGTGGTTCAACCTCAACACAACCTGGAAAATGGCTTGAAGTACCACAAGTATAAGCTTCACGTAGAAGAATGGGGATACCTTATTGCTGGTAGAAATCTTCTTTCTGTATAGCACGGATACCTGGAAAGCACCCACAAACACAGCAAACAAGCCCAACAACCCAAACAACAAGCCCTGGACAAAGCAGGGAGAAAGGTCATTATAGTAGGGTGCTAAAAGGGACCAGCCGCCCTCATCTGCGCACCTGTAAAAGGAAGGTGGCGGTGACACTGACAGTAGAGGAGATGCCACCGACTTCATGGAAGCCCCGTCACCGCCCTTGCTTCCTGATAGGATTGCAGGGTTGTGGGGAGTGAAGAAAAATGGCACACTATGGTAATCAAAGTACTGCAAGCGTTCCATTAGAGTGATAAATTTCAATTTTTCTGATTAGCGCGATGAAGTGTCTCGGAAATGCAGTTCAAAGGTAAATTATAGAGGGACATGTACAGAGTTTATATAGTAAGCGGGCAAGCCATTGGCTACGGATAGAGAGGGGACCCGCGGCACACTAGACGTGGCACCTGAAGTGCCCTGTCCCGAATGCCCTTCTGCCAGTACTGTTTGTAGCCGCAGGGTTAATTAGTAATCGCGTTATCGTAAAAGGGCACCATTTCCGTACAAGCGTTTCTGCTCGCTTGCGCGGCTACCACAATTAGAGCCAATGGGAATGGCAGCACTTCGGGATAAGGTTTACGAGTAGCGATATCACGTAGAACAATTGTACATTGCCTGGACAACTCATTATATAATTACTGGATTACATGCATTATTTGAACAACCTCTTCAACTTCGACTTCTTCTTAGGCTCCGGCGCTGTATTCACAGGATTCACATTGAAGGAAGATACCCTTTTCTGGTAGTGCAGTGGCACCGACGAGTTGCTGGGCTGTGACTGCATGTTGAAGTTATTGAAGTCGATGCTCATTTGGTTCACTTGATTAGGCGTGCTGGAGCCTGAGCTGTAACTCTGGTTAGAGCTGGACCGCTGGCTCGGGTTGTGTCCAGACCCTTGCAGTCCCGAACCGTACTGGCTATTTGCTGCTGGCGCCGGGCGGGACGTCGGCAAATGGTGTCTTTCGTTGTTCTCAAAAAGGTACACTGGAGGCTCTTTCTGGTTGACTTTTTCTTCGTACAAATTCAACTTTAAGTCCAGGAGTTGTTTCTGCTGGTCAATCGATTGTAATCCCATCAAGAAGTCTCTTGGCTTTAAGATACTCTCAGATCCAATGTAAAAGTCTTTGTTCAACGTATTGGATAACTCATACACACTTCTCATCTCAGAGTAGGTGATTCCTCCGGCTACGTATAAGATGATTCTTTGCTTGTTGGACTTTGCATGCAGCAGGCTGACTTTATTGGAACTTTGGGCCCAAGACGCTTTGATACGGGCATTTCTAAGTGACGTACTTTGGGGCTGGTTGGGGTTCTCTTTACTGTTGATGATGGCTATTTCAGCAGGGATATCTTCTTCTAAAGGCTTTTCTCTAAAATAAGGAAACCAGTCCTCGTCTAATTGATACTTGACCAAAAATTGCAATATCGATTTTATACCGGGCCCAAATCTGGACGTATTATACGTTCCATCGTTATTGATGGTATGAAACATTTTCTTTTTGACCCGGGAATCTTTAACTTTTTCCTTGACAATCGGAAATCCAAGCTTATGAAGATTATAAAAGCACTTCGACACCAATGAGATGATCTGGGTATCTTTGACCCCAATGAACTTCACAAGCTTTGTGAAGTCCTCTTCGATTAATCCACCTCTATAAAGGCCATAGATCAATAGAAGACGCATTTTATCATTAATATGCAAATCTTCTCTGGCCAACAAAACAATCAAATCGGATGCCAACGTCTTGATTTTATCTCCTTCGAAACTGACACCTTCGGCACAACACGTTTGTTCGAAGTCGGCTGCAAATTCTGCCAATTTTCTTTCTCCGTTCAAGTCAAGACATTCATCAATCAACTTCTTGTGTAAAGTGAACTGTTTCCTTTCCTCGTCGAATCCTTTCAAATTGGCCACGATGTGCATCAACTCGCTTGATGTCTGGGCCTTGGATCTATCCACCATAAGCGGATTATTCTTGATTAAGTCATTGATTTTATTGATGATGATCTCACTACTCTCAATGATATGTAAGTGTCTTAAACTGACCCAGTCCTCGTCGGACTCGTTGGTCAATGTGTTGGAAACTTCCTGCAAGTCTCCCTTTTCGTTTTCACTTTGAAATCTATACACCCCTTCTCTTTCTAAGCTAGGAACAATATCCATGGCCATGGCTTGGTAGGTGAACTCGTGTAATAATGGGGCATACAAATCAACGGTTCTGTCGATAATCAACACGAGCGCACGAGGACGGCCTTGGTTATCGATGGCAGGGTAGTCGTGGTTGTTTCTAGCGTAACTATCGATTTGGTTCTGAAGTTCATCTGCGATCAACTCACTCAACCGAGTCGCCTTATAAAAATATTGGTTTTGAGGGGAATAGTATCTGATCAATGGCAATTCTCCGGTAACTACCATCATATTAAGTAAACTTTTGGCCGCCAATCTGATTTGATCAAGCACTAAGTCCTGACAGTTCTCATTAAAGTAAATGGGCATCGAGTTGGGGGTCTTATTATCGGCCAAAAACACCCGTGATTCCATCGGGTACATCGATGCAGCCACAAACCGGATGTTTTCCCCGAAGTCAAAGAAGTTCTGTACCTTTGGGTTGTTTAAAAACCGTGATGATTGGTAGAATTGAACCGTTCTGGTGTCCAGCTCCGCAATGGGCAAGAACAACCCCCACCCTTTTTTGTACCGATGACTGTGTGCATCTCCGATGATACATCCCAAGGAATACGCCGAGGGGTCGATGAAATATATGGCTTCCAAGAATGTTTGTTGTTTCCTTTTTTCATCAAGCTTTTCGATTGAGGTGACGATTCTGAGCAATTGGTCCCGCTTCAACACGCGGTAGAGGAGCTCTTCGGTCTTGTCGTCGAGAACCAACGCATACAAACTTCCGGGTATCTGTACGCTTTTGATCTGGTCGAGGATATACTTCTTTTGGAGTTCAAGTAACGACGATGGATCAGTGGCTTTCGACATGTTGAACAGTGAAATTTGATAGTTTCGCGGTGTTTATTATGGAGATCGCCCAGGCCCCGGGGCCATCCCCATGCCGCTGGGGCGCCGCTGCTCCCCAAATTTCCTGCGCGACTCACAAACCTAAATCAACCATGAGTGAGCCAGGACGCCGGGAGATGCAGATCCCAGGCGACGAAGAGGCTTCTACAGGGCCGTACACCACAACGTACACAGCGCAGCTCCCTTCGTCTCCTCCAACCCTTTGGCAGCTGATCTTTGTGAAAAACAATACCCAATCCCTCATCTACATTCTTGGTTGGTACTTCTTTTCACTCTCGATATCAATCTATAACAAATGGATGTTTGGCCCCGGGTTGAACTTCCGGTTCCCAATCATCATCACTTCCTTCCACCAGCTTTGCCTCTTCCTACTCAGTTGCTTGGTGCTTTACCTCAACCCCCACATGCGTCCTAACCCAATAGACACACCGATAAACCCATCCAGGTTTAGTAAGATGTTTAAAATGGACTTGGTGGTTTATGCCAAGCAGATCGTTCCATGCTCTTTGGCTTCGGCGGGAGATATTGGCTTTTCCAACGTATCTATCATGTTTGTATCCTTAAGTTTGTACACCATGTTGAAGACGCTGTCGCTTGTGTTTGTGCTTTTGTTTGGTCTTCTATTCAAGCTAGAGAAGTTCCATTGGCGCTTGGTGGTGATTGTGGGGATTATGACTATTTCTGTGGTGATGATGATCAAAAGACCCAGCGATGAAGCCGATACAAATAGCGTGTGGGGTATAATACTAGTATTGTTTGCATCGATAATGTCTGGTTTAAGGTGGTCATTCACACAGATGCTTCTTAAGAATAACCACCACACTCCCAACTCCATTGCCACCATTTTCTATCTTTCGCCTTCGATGTGTTTGCTTTTATTCGTGATTGGCATACTTTTCGAAGGGTGGCTGGAATTTATCGGCCTGGAAATATGGCAATTGAAAGGGGTATTCACAACCATAGGGCTTTTGATAATACCAGGAGTGTTGGCCTTCATGATGACTCTCTGTGAGTTCAAGCTTCTCCAGGTATCTCAAGTCACCACCTTGTCGGTTGCCGGGATATTTAAAGAGCTTTTGACCATCTGTCTTAGTGCGATCATATTTGGAGATAGATTGAGTGTGTTGAATGTCATTGGACTCGTATTGACGTTCTTGGATATATTGTGGTACAACTGGTTCAGGTATAATGAGAATACCCAGTATGCTCCGCTCGAAGTAGAGATGCGGAAGTTATGATATCGAGACAATCTACTCATGCTATCCTTTCCTATTCCTATTTTATACTACATACCAATGCATACATCATGTCGATGCAATTCTAACGTCTATAGAATAAGTAAAAGTCCTGGCACGATCGCCAATATAACCATCACCCATGCCGAACGGGGTTCGTCTGTTATTCTTATCCGAATCGACAGGCCACCACTACTTCCCAGACTCGTACTCTCTTCCAGGGCAGCCGTCACGAAATCCAGTCCAACATTTGATGTGGCACCAGTTGATTGGGCCAAAACGACTTCCCCAGATGAAATCATAATCCCTGAAAACCGGGCAGGAATCGTTAAAGTATCCGGATCATCTTGATTAGGTGAATATACCAAAGATACTGAATTATTCGCATCAAGTGTGGTTCCTCCGGGAATGTAATCTTTGAATATGGTTTGTATCGAGCTGATGTCTGTTGAATTAGCTGGTTCGGCAGTTGAATATGACAGCAGGGTTTGAGGGAAGTAGTCTGACAGCTTTAATTGGACGTTCTTATTAGCAGAAGCAATACCAATTTTACGTCCTTCGTTATTCACCACAAGATACAAGCTTCTTAAAACAGATAAGCCAAAGGTAACAAACTTATTACTTGTGGGCAAAAAATTAAGGAAACAAGCAGATCTACCATTGCTAAATGTTAATTGTTGATCACCAACCACTGCATCTGCTAATAAATCTTCAATAGGCACTTTAATAACCAAATCTTGGAATTTGATATCGAACGTAGCATGAGTGGTCTTGATGGCTTCACAATCCACGATCCACCTGTTGACTTCTTCATTATAGAATGCGTTGGTTTGGATGGCTATGTTCACGATAACGTCCAACGGCATCATATTAAACAAGGTTCTGGTATCAAAAAGAGCTGCCATATGGTCATCTTTCGGCTTAAGAGTAATGGTGTCACCAGTCTCTTGGTTCTCTATAAGAAGATCCGTTATTTCTATTGTCGGTACAACCAACTCGCTCATTAATTCTTCAGCAAATGGATCGTTGTCATTGTATCTTGTACCCTCATGCTCAAGCATATCGAATTGGTACATGCTGCCATCAAAGAACTTCGTATTAACAAACCCAGGAGTTAAAAGGGCATACAGTAAGTTCAGATCTGCAAAAGTGTTGAAATACAAACTGTAACTGGAGCAATTTATGAGCTCTTGTTTGACCAACCCGTCGAGAAAACCTGACTTCGAAATCCTATTATGGGCAAATCCTAGACCACCCACAAAAACATTTGACTCATCGGCATTTATGAACTCAAAGTTTTCAAGCTCAACTTGGTGGTAGTTGGCGCCTGCTATGGAGAAGTTTCCCACGCCCACTTGCCCCGAGGCTTCTATAGCATTAAGATACGGCATCCGCACCGTCTGGTTGGTATCATAATTTCCATAAAATGGTTGTCTATAAGGCTGTTCATCTTCATCGCCGGTGTAGGCACCGCCAACTTCACAAACCAGCGCCGTGTACTCCTCGGCCGTGGTAAGACTGGCTGGAACCGAGCTCTTATAGAGGTCCGACTCGTGAAGAGACCACCAGTCATCGATTTTATCACACGAAGGAACAATATCACCATTAAAAGCCCACACGTCGTGCTGTAAAAGATCCAATCTAAGATCCAATGTTTGGCCATCTATGGCAACCGGCGCATTATAATAAGTCTCTGTGGACGTAAACAAGAACCGGAGAAGGCTTTTATCCATCTCGCCTTCTTGTATCACGGAACCTCCTGTAGTTGTGTCTGTAGAGCTCGACAGGCTTGATGACTTCAGAGAGGATGTATCAGTATTTACCAGAAAGTCACTTCCAAGATTCGAGTTTGTGATGATGGTAGTAAACGACAGCTTGCTTTCTGTGTCTGTTTCCTTACATCGTGCCACCACTGCCAACAGCGCTAGTAAAAGGTGTTTGAGCAGCATTAGTTATTTTTAAAAACTTTCGCGATTGACGAGAAGAAAAACTTAGTGAGGAATATCGATGATTTAGCGACAAAACAGCAATTTCCCGAACCAACAGCGACACATTAGGGCGAGCGAATTTTTGGTAGATGCCGTACGAGGGCTCAGGTGCGGGATTGAGTGTGCGGGATTGTGTGTGCGGCGACAAGGGCACCGCACTAATCTAGTGCGAGTTAGTTCGTTTGTGCTACGGGCTCACGGTAAATTACCCGCGATGAGGCTGACAGCCGATCAAAAATAATTGAGGTTAATTATAGCATAAAAAGCTTTCATCATATGATAATGGGTGGTATTTCCTAAAACCCAGCTTCCCCTTGCACCAACAGGTCCACCACACTCCTATTTCCACCGTCACCCCGTCCGAACATCGTCCCAGCCATCCCAACATTCCACCTATTGTCTCCTCCTCCACAATCTCATCGACCACGGTCGTGCCGTGGTACCAAAATATACCTCATTACTTTTCTAAATTTAGTAATCCCTTTCGTAGTCAAGTGTTTCCAACAGTTATTTTAGCACCCTGGAATTTCTGCTTTCGAGACGTTTCTAGACCCAAAGGCCCCATTTCTGTGCCCGTCCAGCTCGCTCGTACCGATGATCCCAGGGCCTGACCGGTGGATCAGGATCTCCTAATTCAATTAGCATTCAGTTGCTTCCTTGAACAATATCGCTTATTTACATGGCTACTACGCAGGCTTAATTTACTAACCATACTATCTAAACATGTATTTCTTGACATCTACGCCGACTCAAGACTGATCTCTCAAGCATGTACTAATCAATAGACCCACTCCGATATCCCATCTCTCTCCTCCGCTCTGTTCCACCCTTTTCCACCCCTTGTTCATTCCCTCCACTACCTCCATCTCGCTGAAAATTTTTGAGCCTTTAGTGCGACTTTCTCATATTTGTTATTATCCTCACCGGCTACCTATCGCCACAGACCCTTATAAATTGGCACCAAAACAACGTCTGCTACTTCCAGCAAGCGCTTACCCATAACTTGCTTGTCATATTAACTTGCTTGTATACTTCATACCCACCTCGTCTATACATATGACCAGCCATGAGGAAATTAAAAATCGGTATTAGAACCCAATTACTTATATTGGTCACCTTTGCTAGTTTGTTTTCTTTGTTTATTCTAGCGGTTGTTTGTGGGGTCTACTTCTCGAACAACTTAAGTGACCTTCGTGCTGAGCGGTTAGAGGTGATCTCCCAGCTCAAAGCCACTCAAATCACTCAAGCTTTCAACTACTTGGTATATCAAGTGTATTGGCTTACTACAAGAGATGCAGTCACCGACCCCTTAACAAGCTACAGAGCAGGAAACAGTTCGGTGGCGGTGTTTGATCTGGCTCAGTTGACTCTCGACCAGTTTCTCACCAGCTCAGAAGCTTTTGCTGATGCTAGATTGTACAATATGGACTTGTCAGTTGTGGCCCAAAGTCTGAATAATGTCAGTAGTGTACTGGCGCCTTCAAAAGATTACTTGTATCCTTTACAACAGAACTTATCGGTACCGATAGCCGTCAACCAGTTGAGCAATGATGTCAGTTCCTACTATATCACCGGCCCTGTTTCAAACGATAGTGATATTGATTCAACCTATTTCATCGGCATAACGTATGCTATATACGCAAACACATCCATCATCTTGAACGAACCTTCTATAGCAGGTTATCTTTCGGTCATAGCGAATGCTAATACTATCCAACTGGCAGTCAATCTGACCACAACTTCCAAGGGTCAAAACTCAAACGATTACTCCGTGGTAGCTTTGGAACCTATCTACGATTCCACAGCTGATTCCAAGCATGAGTTGGTAGGTTTCCAGCCGGTCTTCCCCGTATCTGAAAGTAGTCTTGATCCCGACCATGTTTATAATATTAACGAATCCAGTGCTGCCAAAGATGCATTACAAAACAAAAATGGGTCGGCCACTTCCAAAAAGAATAATGAAGGGAAAAGTGTGGCCATAGGCTTTTCGACATTGGATATCGATCAAACAAAAAAGTGGGCCGTGGTCATTGAACAAAATCTTTCAATTTTCAATGCCCCTGTTGAAAAATTCACAAGAATCATCATTGGTGTATCGGTTGGAGTTGGTGCGTTTGTATGTCTTATCACCTTTCCAATGACAGTATTCTTTATACGGCCAATCACCAATTTAAAGAATGCCACCGAAGCTATCACCAGATCCAAGAGAGAAAAAGAAAAACACCGGTCAAACATCGATACTTTAAGCGATTCAACTTCACCCCCACCACCCTATTATTCAACCCTAATACGACGTTTCAACAAGCAGAAAGACCTACCTGAGAAAGAACCTTTGGCTCCTTCAAAGAATGTGAACACCAAGAATTCGACTCATTCTGGTGGTAGTAAGCTTAATAATCATAGAAACAGTGTGTTATCTGCTGGTACAGGTGGCTCCAATTCAGTTTATTCTACCGGTATTCGTTTACCATCCCGGATTCCTGATTCAAAGAAATTCTTCAAAGATGAATTAACCGAGTTAACTGAAGCATTCAATATCATGAGAGAAGAATTACAAAAACAATATATTCATTTGGAAGATAGGGTTAAAATGAGAACAAAGGAATTAGAAGCTTCAAAGATAGAAGCCGAAGCTGCAAATGAAGCTAAGACGGTTTTCATTGCCAATATATCTCATGAATTAAGAACTCCATTGAATGGTATTTTGGGTATGACAAGTATCGCCATTGATGAAGAAGATACTTCAAAGATTAAGGATTCATTGAAATTGATCAATAGATCAGGTGAATTATTATTACACATTTTAACTGAATTGTTGACGTATTCCAAAAATACCTTGAACAGATCAAAGTTAGAAAAATCTTCTTTCCAAGTATTGGAAATTGCTTATCAAGTTCAATCTATTTTCAGTAAGTTGGCCAACGATCAAAGAGTGTTTTTCAAAATCTTGTTAAAACCCAACTCAATGAGAAGACTTATTTTATATGGAGACTCCAATAGAATCATCCAAGTGGTGATGAACTTGGTTTCCAACTCCTTAAAATTCACCCCAGTTGATGGTAAGGTCGATGTTACATTCAGATTGTTGGGTGAGTATGATCAGGAGAGATCTCAAAAGAATAACTATGATGACGTCTACATCAATGGTCATCATAGTGCACCATCATCCCTGCCTCCTAACAATCCTTATGACGGACAGGAACCACAAAGACCCGCTGCTAGTGATAACGGATCAATCCTTGCATCGGATCGTGATCATCTTGATGATAACGATAATACGAGTATTGTTACGTTATCCACGGCTCAATACCAGGATGTGGTATTCAAATCACAATTCAAAAAGGACTCAAAGGCATTGCCCAGTGTTCCTGATATTTCTAGCTCTGATTCAAACACTGCTTCAGAAGTTGAAATGCCACTTAAAAACATATCTACTAGTGAAGATGATACTGGCTATGATTCTGCTCCACCAGCTGTGCCTCCTAAGGGAAGTGATTACAATGATGAAGGTCCTAAGTTGATGCCACCACCAAACATGAGAGATAAGTTTGTTTCTACTGTCTCCAACACCACAGGTACCGGAACTACCACCAAGAGACCAAGTGTTGATAGTGGTGATACTTCATTGAACTCCAATGAGTTGGTTAAAAATGATAAGGTCTATAAGATCAAGAACTTTTACAAACCTAAAACTTGGGTATTGCAAATCGAAGTCACCGATACAGGTCCAGGTATTGAGCCTGCATTGCAGGAAAAGGTTTTCGAACCATTTATCCAAGGTGATCAGACATTATCCAGAAGTTATGGTGGTACAGGTTTGGGTTTATCTATTTGTAGACAATTGGCCAAAATGATGAATGGTACCATGACATTGAAATCCACTTTAGGTGTGGGATCAACATTTGTATTCACAGTTCCATTACCACAAGTGGGAGAAATCATGGTCCCAGATGAAGACATGCCTGACTTCTGTGAAGATGAATTCAATATCAAATCAAGGGTGAACAGAAAGGTGGCCTTCACTTTCAACAAAGATGATATCATCAATGAAAATAGTGAGCTAACTGATGATGGAAACACTCCTGGTGTACCATCACCGGTAATACCTGGATCTCCACAGCCACGTGCAAGTTCATCTCCTAAAGAAGTAGCCCAAACTCTACACCCCGACAATAACGGTGGAGGGGCCAATTTGAATGCCAACTCGAATGTCAACTCGAATGCCAATTCCACTGCCAAGATATCGCCAATTCCAAGTTTTGTGGTGGATAGACCAAGCCCTGGACGTAAGCCAAGTGACGACGGAAGTGGTTCGGAAGCCAATGGCAAACGTAAACCACTTTTCGACAAGCCACATTTGGTCACTAGAAGCTCTACCGGTACGGCTAATTCTTCACTGAATATATCCGAAAGGCATGATGCAAACCACCAATTATTAGACAACTTATCTCACTTAAAGATCTTAGTTGCAGAAGATAACATGGTGAACCAAGAAGTCATCAAGAGAATGTTATCATTGGAAGGATTTACAAACATCACCATGGCTTCCAATGGAGCTGAAGCAGTTGATAATGTCAAAGAATCTATTGACACAAATGAAGTGTTTGATCTTATTTTCATGGACGTTCAAATGCCAAAGATCGATGGGTTATTGGCTACAAAGATGATAAGAAATAATTTACATTATGATAACCCGATTGTGGCATTGACAGCATTTGCAGATGAGAGTAATGCTAAGGAATGCTTGAACAGTGGTATGTCAGGATTCTTGGCCAAGCCTATCAGAAGAACCAACTTAAGAAAGATTATTACTGAATTCTCTCCACTCTTGTTACGTGAAACCGTTACCACTCCACACACCCAGCACAGTGACGACAAGAGATCAGGATACTTTACATTTACACAATCCAATCTGAATGTGTCACAGAACAACTCCCCTTAATAATTGCATAAATAGAAAATGTACTATATAATGAATTCATATTACTCAATTTAGTAACTTATTATATTTCTATTTTCGGCAATTTCAATACAAGCAGCCAGCAAAGGAGCACTCCCGGCTAGTTCAAAGACTGGGGAGACTCACCGGTAGTGGACTCGTATGAAGCACCGTTATATCGCTGTACCATCCTGTATCCATTGACCTCCATCCCAATCGTAGCTGTATCTCATCTATTATGTCTCTGTTTCGATGTCCCACCGCTCATCACCAGCTCGTCAAAAGTCGCGAAATCCACAACCACAACTTCTTGAAATTCAATTTAGCCTCACTCATTTCTCGAACACAACATGCCAGAGAAATTGGATGTTGCTAGCAGAGCCCGTACCGGCGGGTTCAGAAACTTCATGGCCGGTGGGACATTGGTGGCCGTGTTGATATGGGGTAGCGCCTTTCTTATACAGGCGTTGCAACCTTTGTATCCTATACCTGCTGGTCATGACTTCCACATAAACTCACCCCCTTTGGTTTCACAGTACGCCCGCCCGGGTGAAGACATTTCCCTGGGTGGCAAAATCCCCCTCAACTTCTCGTCCGCTAGAGAAGGCATTTTCACTCCTGAGTATACAGAGCTCCAGTGGATTAGAGAACCGACGTCGTTCAAAAACGATAAGGGGACTTTCGTAGTCAAACAAGAAGACGAAGAACACGTACAGTATGTGATCAAATCTATTGTGGACTCCTCCTACGAGTATACGCTCTTCAACGGGTCCGCATTCAGAATAGGCGATACCGAATATGATATCGATAAGCTTGTGGCTTCACCCGATTTACAGAAAGCAGTCTTGAAGACGAACTCCACCCATAATTATAGACACTCAACGTTTGCGTTGTATTGGATTCTGGACATCGAAAAAAACACCATTTCTCTGCTTTCCCCGGAGAAGGTTTCTGTCACCGCATGGTCTCCTGATTCTAAGAAAATAGCTTATGTTTTAAACAATAACATATATATCAAACACATCGATGGAGGCACAGAGCAAGTGACTTTTGATGGGACAGCTGAGGTGTTCAATGGAAGACCTGATTGGGTATACGAAGAAGAAGTGTTTGGCAGTGACATCACATTATGGTGGTCTCCACAAAGTGATAAGCTCACATTCTTGAGAATGGATAACACGGAAACACCTACATTTCCTATTCCCTATTACGTACAAAAAGGCCATGAAGACTATCCAAAAGTGGTTGAATTAAAGTACCCTAAGCCAGGATATCCAAACCCATTAATAGATGTTGGGTTGTACGATTTGAGTACCAACTCCACCAAGCTTTTGGGTGTTAAATCCGGGCAAATAGAAGACAAGTTGATCACCCAGGTCACCTGGGTCTCGGACAAGGATATATTAGTCAGGTTGAGTAATAGATCAAGTGACTTATTAGAGTTCTACTTGGTGAATTCTGACACTCGTGAATACAAACTTGTGAGAACTCACAAGGCAGACCATGGATGGTTTGAGGTTTCTTTTGATACGTTCCATATTCCAAAGAACGAAGAAATAGGTATCAAAGAAGATGGATATATAGATACTGTTGTGGTTGATGGTTATAATCATCTTGCATACTTTTCACCTCCAGATAACTCTGAAGGCTTGTATTTGACACAAGGCCAATGGGAAGTTCAAGATGGCCAGGTCTCGTTTGATTACACTGATAACCAAGTATACTTTATATCCACCTTAAAGTCTCCCGTTGAAAGACATGTCCATTCTGTCAATTTAACTGAAGCCATCGTATCGGATAAATTGCCTGAGATCAAAAATATTACAGATACCTCAAAAGAAGGATATTTCAGTGGTTCTTTCTCATCTGGATCGAGATATTTGATGTTAACTCATAGAGGACCATCTATTCCCTATCAACAATTAATTGACTTGAAGACACATAAAGTAGTCAAGACCCTTGAAATCAATGACAGGCTCTCGCGTACTCTAGATGAGTACGATGTTCCTGAAATCAGACACTCTGTGATTTCTCTAGGATTAGATGAGGATGGAGACGAAATATTCGCCAATGCGGTGGAGACTTTGCCATTGAATTTCAATCCAAAGAGAAAGTATCCTGTATTGTTTTATGTTTATGGAGGTCCCGGATCTCAAACTGTCTCTAAAACGTTTAGTGTGGGATTCAGTTCGATAGCAGCTGCGGAATTGAATGCAGTGGTTGTATCAGTCGATGGGAGAGGAACAGGTTTCAACACCCATAATAAGAACGGAGCGGATTTCAAATTTATTGTCAGAGATAAGTTGGGATATTATGAGACCATTGATCAGATTCTGGCCGCCAAGATATGGAGCCAAAAGGAATATGTTGATTCCGATAGAATTGCCATCTGGGGCTGGTCCTACGGAGGGTTTATGACATTGAAGACCCTTGAAACTGATACAGATCATGTATTCAAGTACGGGGTCTCAGTGGCCCCCGTCACAGAATGGAAGCTCTATGACTCCATTTATACTGAGAGATACTTAAGGACCCCACAAGAAAACCCTGAAGGATACACCATCGCCAGTATCAGTAACGTTACCAATTTCCATGATGCCACCCGGTTTCTTGTCATGCATGGAACTGGAGATGACAATGTGCATTTCCAACACACGTTAAAGCTTCTTGATAAGTTCAATCTAGACGCTGTAGAGAATTTCGACTTTATGGCATTCCCTGACTCCGATCACAGTATCAGTTATCACAATGGGAACCATGTTATATATCATAGACTTCTTAAATGGTTGAAGCGGGCATTTTCCAACGAGTTCATTTACAAGGATTCTCGTGACTGTCATGAATAGACCCTGTATTTGCCCCAGTTGTATTATAACCATATTTGTAACAATATAAACTGATTAATTTCGCAGCCAAAAAATATAGGCATCGGTTGGTCCACGCCTTGACCCGTTCGCGACCCCATGAGTTGGAGGTGATAAAAAATTTTCATTTAACCACCAAGTACTTAAAAATGATTATTTACACCGATGTTTTCTCTAACGATGAGTTATTGTCTGACGCTTACGACGTCAAGTTAGTTGACGGAGTCATCTACGAAGCCGACTGTGCTATGGTCAAGGTTGGTGGTGACAATGTCGACATCGGTGCCAACCCATCTGCTGAAGACGGTGCTGAAGATTTAGACGATTCTGTTGAAACTGTCAACAACATTGTCCACTTCTTCAGATTGCAAAACACTGCTTTCGACAAAAAGTCTTTCTTGTCTTACATCAAGGGATACATGAAGCAAGTCAAGGCTCATTTAGCTGAAACCAACCCAGATCAAATTGAAGTTTTCGAAAAGGGTGCTACTGCTTATGTCAAGAAGATCATTGGTTCTTTCAAGGACTGGGAATTCTACACCGGTGAATCTATGGACCCAGATGCCATGGTTGTCTTGTTGAACTACCGTGAAGACGGTACTACTCCTTATGTTGCCGTCTGGAAACACGGTATCAGGGAAGACAAGATCTAAGTAGAGTAATATATTAATATATTTCAGGATCATATTGTGGCTGTTAATTGTAGTGTGATGTCTCGTTCTAGTCTTGTTCTAGTTTTGTTCTAGTTTTGTTCTAGTCTTGTACTAGTCTTGTTCTAGTCTTGTTGCCTAGCTTTTCTTGTTCTGTTTCAGTCATATTTCCTGGTTTTCTTGTTCTCTTTCAGTCATGTTTCCTGGTTTTCTTGTTCTGTTTATATTTATTCCTTCTTGCTGGACTTCTCTATCCCGACAGCAGAATTACCTCCAATATATCACTTCCAATACAGCCGCATTCATGTACGAAAACGTAGTACATAACTTTACGATCGGGTTTATTTGTCTAAACGTGCAGTGCAAATTTGGGTGAGTACGAGTAATAGACGCTTGAACAATGCTTACTGGGTCCGATTTATCAGACAGCATGTATACATTCTCTCTGACGAACATACTACTCATCTACCTCTGACTTTATTTCTGTAATTATTATATTATACTACCTTGATGCTCACTATGATTTCCTACCTCGAACCAATACTTGTTATGTCATTTAAACTGTTAGCATCTAATGCTTATTACATTTAAACTGTTACAATAATACTTATGACATTTAAACCACCGTAATACTTGCAATACCCACTCCGTCTATGCACGAGATAGAAACAACCACCAAAACGTCAGCAGGGACATCCTAGTAAACCCCAATCTCTCAGTCTATCCTCCGTATACACAAACACACGTTCTCTAACGTGACCTCCTTGTCAACATACCAAAAGATCTCAGCCTCGTAGCCGGGAAACAACTCTCTGACAGCATATAATCTGCTTTCATCGATAAGTCGACGTGCCAAAAGCCCAATAGACATCCTTTCGGCAACGATATCGTTAGTCACTTCAGGCCCACCAGTCCCACAAACAGCCCATGAAACCATCTTCTTGAGTGCGTTGAATGCTTGTGCCGAATCTATACCTTTTTCCGACAAATACTGCTTGGACTGTGGTAAAAGATACGCATATTCACAAACATGTCTACAGCACATGGCGATATTCAATCCCCTGAACTTCCCTGCCTCTATTAAACCAGAATTGAGTATCAGGCGAAGCGTCAAGTCGGTGGCCACTCCACATAAATGCTTGGAGATCCCCACGATGCTATCGTGCTTGCATCCGTCAAGGTATCTTTTCAAGTCCAAGTCCTTGATGTCTATACGTGTTCTTTTGATTTGGGGAACAACCTCACAGCCATGAAGCTCATTAAACGCTTTTGTTTCCTTGGAGATCTTGGGATCGTTCTTCATTCTGTTGACGCTTCTATCGATCAATCCAAACCCGTACCCTTCACTGTCCGTCTGCAACTGCTTATACTCTTGAAGAACACATAGGTTCAAAAACCTGGAAAGCTCGGCCTTTCCACACCCAAACTCGAGATAGAAATTGTCGGTTCCCAATAGCCCTCTAGCCTTCAAATTACCAGCTAAACTTGACTGCTGAATAGGATGTTTTTGGTGTTCGACTTGTGCAAGACGATCCTTGAGCCCGTCGTGGGACTTTATGGAGTACGTGAGTGGCTCGAAGTCTTTGGTGGATGTTTTCACTACGTCAATGTACTGTTCAAACAGGAGCGGTTCGCCAGTGGCCTGTGGTTTGGTGTTACCGGGTGTTTCACCTTTCACCGAGTGGTTCAAATTCAATTCAAACCATGGCTCGTGCACTTGTTTCGGTTTGGAGTTGCATTTCCTTAGATGCAGTTCTAGCAGTTTCTTCCAAACGCTGTGTTTTGGATCAAGAGGACAGGGGACTCTCTCTTCCAGGCTTTCACCATCCAAGATCAAGTGCTCAGGGCAGTACTTTTTGCCGTCTTTTTTTAGCATTTGGCACTGTCTGTGTCTCTTTAGTATGATATACTCACATTTGAGTGGATCTCGTGCCGGAGTGAGATCTATTTTCCTCTTTTTCACCCCTTCTCCAGACTCTATTTCAGCCATTGTGGTGAAAAATAAAGTCGCGATGCCCATCTCTAATCTTTCAACTATGTCTGAATCCAAGTCTAATAACGCATTATGGAGAGTAGACTTGTTGGAACACAAGTTTTTCCAGTATAAGCCGAGATATAAGTCCACTTCCAAGCTTCTAGGTGCCAAAAATCAACAGAAGCTCTTAAAGAAGTTCCCAACCACCAAAGCAGAGGCCGAAACTGAGATCCTCTCTCTCAAGTCTGAAGTGTTTAAACGTAAATACCACGGTGCTGTAAATAACTTAAAATCTGAAGTAAAGAAAATCATCAAGAACGATATCCACAGGTTCAACAAAAAGAACGAGAAGAAGAATTTGGTGAAGTTCTTAAATAACGAATCGCATATAAATGATTTGGTAATATCTAAAGTCGTGAAGACGATCCAAACCTCCATTTTAAAGAACAAGGCCGCTAAAGATTCACCTCCAGCTTATATTGACGAAAACACCTTGGCGATAGTGAAAGACAAGACCAACAAAGCAAACCCCACCCAGTTCTTCAAGCAGCATTGTCAAGACGATAAAGAGGTCAATAACTATATTTCGAGTATTTGGAATAACAAGGGAATGAAGAGTGCATTGGCGAAAGTCGATTGGTCATTCAGGCTAGTCAGGGGGAATTTGACCGACAAGGAGGTCGCTGATAGAAACGCTGCTCTTGGTCGGAATACAGGCAGTGGTGAGAGCGATGAGAGTGAAGGTGAAAGTGAAAGTGACAGTGAAGGTGAAAGTGAAAGTGAAAGTGGAAGTGACAGTGAAAGTGGAAGTGAAAATGAAAGTGACGGTGACGAAGAAGTCGGAGACGTAGACTTCGAGAAGTTTGCAGTATATGATAAGCTTGTGGGCGACTCGGACGAGGAGGATGGCCCTGAGCTTGATCCCAATGTCAACTACAATGAAGTCACTGATGAAGAGCCATCCGATTCGGATAGTGAAGAAGATATTGACACCGATGAGAGCGAAGACGAAGTAGCCGAAAAACCAAAGAAAACAAAGAAACAACCAAAAACCAAATCCAAGTCTCTTTCCGATGACGAGTTCTTCGAAAGCGATAACGAAACCTTGGAAAGTAAATACAATCTTCCCGAGTTAGCAGCCGGGTATATTTCAGGCTCAGATGATGAGCAAATAGACAACGATAAAGTCGTCAGACAAGCGACTACTCAAAGAAAGAACAGAAGAGGCCAAAGGGCCAGACAGAAAATCTGGGAACAGAAATACGGGACGCTGGCCAAGCATAAGCAAAAGGAACAAGCAGAGTACCAGAATGATAAGAAACGTAGACAAGAAGAGTTTGAAGAAAGAGAGCGTAAGAGACAAGAGAAGGCAAAGAACGCCCCATCTGGAACCAATCTCACGCCTATTGGAGCCAGAGATTCCAGAAAAGACACCGGAGAATCGGCCCCTAGACCTGAATCGCATCCTTCTTGGTTGGCCAAGAAACAGGCAGAAGATAAAATGAAGAACGTGAAGTTCACTGGGAAAAAAATCACATTTGACTAAGTATATAATCATAACTTACTATAATCAATTTTAAACGTTTTCACAATGTCATCCTCCGTAACATCCTGGCACGCTATTGGGGTGCTTATTTCGATATGATATTCACATTTTTCGGGCTCCTGAATGGACAACACTTTCTGCTTATTGGAGCATACAAGCTCCACCACTGCCAGTCTAAGTGGCCCATTCCAACATCTATGGCCCCGATGGTAGTATAACTTCCCGTCTTTGTAGTGGGAGTATTGGCCAAGTAGGTTCCCGTCTTGGTAGACAGAAGATAGAAGTCCTACTTTATAATCGTAGCCACCTATTCTGCTATTCACCCATTTGCCTGCCACTCCTCTTAAGATATCGTCGGGACCGTAATCGGCTTCCAAGTCTTTCTCGAGGATCTGGATGTTCTTCTCCAACTTTTCGGATGTCTTCGTGACAGACTCGAGCTCTACTTCAAGAACGTCGGCCGGCTTGTCAGCTTCTTCCGGAACTTCAAAAGCTTCAGGATCAAAATACTTAAACACTTCGGTGATGTAGTGGCGAACCAAAGCATGCACACTTGGAACCAAAGGAATGATGGAATCCGAGCCCGTGATCTTGACGGTCTTACTGTACTCATTAAGCAGTTTAATATCCTCCACTATTTCTTCCGTCTTTTCTGTTTCCTTCTTGTTGGCTGCATAGTCCTGGTACTTGTTCACGGCCTCTTTCACTGCAGCATCATTGAAGTTGGGATTATAGTTACTGATCAAATTAGATAAGATGCTTTCCAAAGACTCAAGCTGCAAAGTACTCGACTTATGAACGGAGGTCAACTTGGCCACCTTCTCGTGTATTTTCTGGGTGTACCCGGAGATCTTATCATAAATCAGAACGTCTTTTGGTTCCTTTGCTGACAACTTTAAAGCTTTCTGTAGTTGAAGTTTTTTCTTTTCAAGCTCCGCCTTGTCTTTGATCATAGCCTCTAGCTTCGACTTCACCTTTTGCTTATACTTTTGAGCATCATCCACTATTTGTGTTTTCTCTTTCTTTGCCAGGTGGACCTTCTTGGTCACAGACTGTTGATACTTCACAAACTGGTCATTGATTTCTGCACACTTGTTAGGACACTTGCCTGATAAGTACTCGTCTGAACCGTCACAGCACTGGCTATAGTCACACGTTCCGTCGTTCAACTTGAAGTTCTCTATGATTGCTGGTCGATAGCCTTCGTTAGCACAGTAGAAGCTATATGACAGGTTATAAGGACACGCATTGGTACCAATTTCGTCGCTGCCATCTGGACAGTCGCAGTAATCGTCGTTGATTTGAGAGTAGTCTAACAAGATAGACGGGTCACCCAAACATCTCCATTTTTGTTCCCCGTTGATATTTATCGGTTGGTATAAGTGCTGGTTCAGTGGAGAAGTTCCCCGGACCGCTTCACCGGCCACAAGGCTTACAATTGCAAAGTATATTGGAGTTGCCCCGACCATAATTCGTGAAAATTCGCATCTTTACAATTATGAAAAATACCCTAGATAAATTCGATCCGTGGAATGTCACTAGATGTAAACGTATAGTACGGCCGCTACTATCACGGATCCATGCACTTACACACCAGGTGGTGCAACGGCCCGGTATACTAGACGTGAATGAAAACGTGGATGCCAATGAAATGAAACGGTTCATTAAGCCTGCCAATGCTCACGCTAGACTAGAGGCTCTACAACCTTTTGTTACTCCAGAACTATACGACGCATATAAAGAAATCTTTGCTGTATTTAGAAACATCTTCATTAGCATTTCGAAATCACAAACGAAAAACTCCCAATTTGCTCTGTTGAGCACAAGATGCTGCTGGGAAGTAGGCAAAGCGATGGTACTCTCAACTAAATCCTCCTACTTCCGGCTTAACCAAACAGTGTTATTTGATGCTAAGGCACTCCCTAAAGATATCCAGCGGTATAGCAAACACCTTTCTGATGATGTGGATGCATGGCTTCAGCTTGAACCAAAATCATTATATGAAAGCCATAGGCTTGATCTTATAACAGCGTATGTTATACATTTGGTTGTGTTTAACCTGCTGAGATTGTTATATTTGCTTGTACCCACGTTGGTCCATTGGCTTTATGAAGAGCTGGTGGCCACGGGAAACTTGGCTTTAAAGCATATTCTGATCAAGCTCTTTACCGAGTTCTGGTACTTCCACCACGCGAGCTACTACGATAATGTTGACCTGGACGTGATCTATGAACTAACTCGTACAGGTGACCACTCCAACGGGGTGTTTTGGTGGTTGTATGGAATCGGATACTGGGATCATTTCATTCTGAGTATAGGTATAAATACCGGCAGAGAAGGTGACCAGTACGAGATACTTTTGCTTGACACGTTCATGACGAATCATAAACTTGTAAACTCTGATGTTGACTCCACAACTGTGCTAAGGCTTTTGCAGGACAATAGCCAGCACCCCAACGTCACTAATATACTAATAAGCATGTTGACTAATGTCATTACCTCTGTAAAGAGAACCCCACTGGTGGGTTCTAAAGCATATTCAGAAGTCCACCAAATCGCAAGGGCCTGGCTAGCATTTGGATGTCATACTCCTGGGCTATACAATTCGTTGGCAGTGGGGAATGAAGAGCTATTCAAGGGAATGATCTCGTTCAGTAAGCACTTGAGTACAAGCTACGGAGCACCGAAAGAATTGGCCATTCTATTGGTACTTCTATACAAGTATCTTCACGGTCTTGCTGTAAAAGAGTCCACCAAGCTGTGGGATCATGAATACAGGAGATTGGTCAAGATGTTCATTCTGTTCCAGAAACCCGATTTCAAAACCCATATTCCGCTAAAGTACAGTAATCAAGAGGTCAATGAGTTCATTTGTTGGCTCTTGGACTCTGCATATTCCAAGATGGCGGAGGAGTTGTTCTACGTTGTTTATGGCCGGTTCCTGAAGTACTATGACGACGACTTACGATACATTCACAACATATTAAATGAGTGACTGAAGCATTAATACTGTAATATACTACTTAACTATTATACACTCTCCATTTATGGATTCGTCGGTTATTACCAGAATCACTCGATTCACCACAGTCTCTATGCCCACCAGATCTACTGGTAAGCTTGCCTGGGAACCCATATCTGTTTCCTTTATCAACCCTGGGAGTATAGCATTGGCCCGCACTTTACCTCTAAGCTCGCTGCTTAAAGAGGTTGTGAATTGGTTTAAGCCGGCCTTTGACGCGGCATAAACACTTGTTCCTGGGACCACCTCCTTTGGGAGAGATAGAACCGAGCTGATATTTACTATCACCGGTTTACAAGACTTTATCTTAAGCATGGACCGAGACGCCATTTTGGATAAGACGATGGGCGCCACTAAGTTCAAGTTAATGGTGTCTAGGATCTCGTTTTCCAGCATCCTCGGAAGCAAGCTATGGTTGGTGATACCTGCACAGTTCACTAGGATTGAAACGCCATCAAGGTATTGTTGGAGTGACGAGAGCTTATCAAAGTCTAGTAAATCGATGGGTATAGTGCGATGGTTTTGATGCGAGGAACAGTGTAGTTTGTTTTTTGTACCTTCCAATAGACCCGGGTTTCGTGCCACAAGTGACACAGATGCGCCCTGTTGCGATAGAGCAATAGCAATTGCTTTTCCAACCCCTCTAGAAGCTCCTGTCACCAAAGCGGTTCTTCCTTTCATGATGCGCACTTGGCTAAGCTTATTCAAGCTTTGACGCAAATATTCCTTTTCGCAGCTATCACAAGTCTAACGGCTTCCGGGCACGGCGAACGGGATATGTAGTGTCCAACCGCCTGTTCTGAGAACCAGGAACCCGCCTGCCGATTGTGGTATGGCTGCTATTCATTCGTGCTTGACAAACCATGCTCTCAACTCCATCCAATAACTCACTAAGCTCTTGGACTTTACTCCCTCTGCGTCGCCCGTGGTTGCTAACTGGCCAATAGAGTCTTCGTTGCTGCTGATCAGTCGCTGATCCATACCTTCTAGAATTCAGGCTTCAAACTCAAATTACCAAATCCTACCTCAAAGTTCCGTTTGTGTTGCACTATGACGATCTTGATAGGCACAGAAAGTTTGTAACTTTAGAGTTTTGCGTGGGGACAGGGACAAACTGTTGTCTAGAGATGTGCAACAAATGCCTTTCGAAATAAATAACTTTGGGTAAGTTAATGTTTTTGAGTATTCTGTTGAATACTTCTAGGACAATTCACTAGGCACAAGCCGTTCAACTTCCAGCTTTGACCTCTTTTCCTTTGGAATTGATGAAGTGTATCTGCATTGGAGTTCTTCTTTCGGAATTTGGTTCAAAATGATTGCACTATCGAGCCGTTCTGAAAATAGGACTTAAACCTAAAGGCCAAGTCGTTTGTTGCAATTGATGTGGTTTGAGTTTTTATTGTTTAAATCCGGCAGTGGCTCAAATATATGAAGCCCCTCAACTCGAACATGGCATAAATAGAGGTGAAGATCCCATGATAGTTGGCACTTCAGAATAAATATGTTTTCTAGAATACTAGTTGTGAGTGTTTTAGCTATCACGGCTCTTGCCTCGTTTTTACCCCAAGTAAGAGACGATGGACCCGGTTATATCAAGTTGGATTTCAAGGTTGATAAGTCAAAGGCCTTGTTAGACACTCGTGAACTTATTGCTAGGCAAGACCCTGGTTATACTTCTGAATCCTTGGATAAGGTACTGTCTATTTACTATACAGATCTTTACTTCGGTGATAATAAGCAGAAGATCACCGTTTGGTTTGACACGGGATCTTCGTTGTTATGGGTGTACTCCAAGGGAACAGACAAAACCAAGTACGGTGTCTATGATGAGCACCTGTCAGGAACATCTAAAAACCTCAATCAGAATCTCACATTTGCTTATGGTCTTCTGGGTTCCGCTTCCGACAATATGAATGTGACGTTACATACAGACACCGTTGAGTTGGAGAACGGGGTTTCTATAAATCAGTTATTTGGAGTAAACTACAAAGAATATTTCTATGATTTGGGAATCTTCGGAATTGGATTTGGAATTCATTCTAACACTTCAGTTACTGCCAGCTTGAAAAAAGACGGTAAAATAAAGGCGGCTGCATACTCTCTTTTCTTAGACTCTCCTGAAGCAACTCAAGGAACAATACTTTATGGTGGTATTGACCATTCGAAGTATACCGGTGATTTGGTCAAATATAAAGTGGGGACCCATCTCACTGCTGACTTGACTGAGGTGAAATTCAATGGGAAAACCATTACTCAATCTAGTCAGTTCGTGTTTGACACCGGAGCTGCTGACAGTCTTTTCCTTCAATCTAAAGTGGCGGATGCGGTTGCCGAAACAGTTGAAGGTGAATTCGATGAAAAACAAGGTGGATACACTTTTGATTTGAACAAGCACCCAATTTCTGATCTTGGAGACTTCACTTTCATATTCAAGCAGTTTTCGGTAGATGTGCCTTTGAAAGATCTTGTTGAAGAAAGAAACGGTAAGGGTTTCCTCAGAATCAACAGGACAGATGCTGGGATCAGTCTTGTTGGAAACTTCTTTATTAGATTACTCTATTTTGTTGTCAATTTGGAGGATAACACTCTTTCTGTCGCCAAAGCCAAGTACGATGGTGGCGAGTCTGATATTGAAGTCATAGTTTGAAACTCCGTACTCTTATACTGACGTGTTTGAGTTTTGCTTGTCTACATCTAAATATACGAGATTATATCGAGTGAGAAAAACATAGTGCGATTTGCAGCCAAACAACGGTTGCAGAAACACTCTGGATATTTGAATAAAAATTCTGCACCGCTACATGATTCACTCTAGTTTGCGTATGTTGTGTACCTTCATTGACAATGATTTTGTTAAAGTAAAGAATATATTTACTTAAATTATTTGTTAGTTCAAGAGCCTTGTGAAATTCACAAACTGTTTCTATAAAAACCTAATAACTTTAGGATTATATCTTTAATTTTAATAAATATTTAAAAGGATGACAAACAACCAAACAGCAGCTTATACCTTAAAACATGGACGGAGAACTACAGTTTCCATGGATACACAGACTCATCTGTAGCCATGAGCTGAGCAATAAAATGTCCCCCGGACCAAACCCAATGCTGTCTATTTCACCTGAAACCGGTTGAAAATCATCAGTTACTACTCCTCCGTGAACACTCTTTCAAGAGTTATTTAGAATTGGCAAGATGAAAGTTGCGCCTAGCAAGTACATACCAAAGTACATTTGTATGAGAAAAGTAGCCTATTTACATTTTTGAACGGCGTTTTTCCCTACACTACCCGTGTTGAAAGGTGGAAGTCTCAGGACGGTTAACTGACAACCGTAGTTTGAATTGTATCCGACTATACCCACAGACCATTCCATAGACGATATAGGTGAGGGGCCTCAAAAATCGAGAAGTAATATGACTTCGTGGCCAAGCTGGTTAAGGCGTGAGACTGTTAATCTCAAGATCGTGAGTTCGATCCTCACCGAGGTCGACTGTTTTTTTTTTCCTATTACTTCTTCCATTTCAACAGTTGCCTTTACAGTACCATCAGATCGAGACTCAGAGACGCCTACAACATTTCCATTATCATATATTCAGCCAATTCTTACTCAGATTGCAATAAACTAGAAATAGCCATCAAACCAAAAATACCAAATCTAAAGTACTGATTTTCCGTCAATAAAATGGTGATATAACCCACCTTAGGTACATAGGCCTTGACTGTACCAACCAAATCACCTTGGGTCAAATAGCTCTTCTTTCTACCATACAAGCTTAAATCATCAACTGGGTTATTGTCACCCTTTGTCAATAAGTACTGTTTTTCTTTATTATGATGATCCCTTACAACTCTATGAACAATTGGAATATCCTTCGTACTTGTTTCGTAAACCACAACGTCACCCACTTTATTGCTTGATTGCCTGTTCCATAAGAACAACACATCACCTCTTTGGAAAGCAGGCTCCATTGATCCGGTTAAAACCACCACTATAGGAGAGTGACTATTGGCCACCACCCCTAACGTCCTCCACGTCATGTAGGCTCCGGTGAACACATACGCCAACGCCAAAAACTGGGCTATCTGCTTTCTTAAATTCATGTTTGAAGTTTCTGGTCGTGGAAATCTTCGCGCTCAACTTGTCAGGTTTATTCTCATTGTCCGCACAAAATCTCATTCTCTGGTTATACAGATCCCTGATTTTCAACTATTGAGATGCTGCCACCTGAACCGCAGAAAACTGCTAGGTCTGACAAGATAGATAATGCTGCTACTAACAGTACCTTAGACACTACCGAATCAAATGATGTTGCAAACAGCGCCACCGTCAGCGGTGTCAATAGTGCCACCAGCACTTCCAACAGTGATTCATCTGTTCGTGTGCCTTCTGCCACAATTGCCACCGGCTCTAGGAATTCAGAACAGCCAACTAAACCAATTCTTGAGCAACCACGTCCGCAGAACTCTGTTCTTTCGGCGAACCTCAAACCGTCTCCTTCAGTTTCTTTTAGCAATAGCGACCAGGAAAAGATCCGTCGGTTTACGATCTCGGCCCAACCTTCGTCTACTAGTATACCCCATGGTGTTGATCGCAAAAACTCGTTACAGGGACACCAACTCCCCACTCATCCTCCTCAGCAACCACAAGTAGCTGGTGAAGATGGGAATAATAGAGATAAAGAGAAAACCCTGACACCCGTTTCTAGGAATAACTCCGCCATAGCGACCGATATATTGTCATTCATTTCCAAAACTTATGGGGGCCATCCAATCCAGCAGCCTACCCAACCAGTAGTAAGCGCTACTAATGTACTCACTCATGCAGCTAAACTGAGCAGTATCACCAGTGATACAAGCAGCAGAGTTGCGTCTCCTACTGCCGAAAACCCTTATCAATTTAAGTATCATGACCAAATCACACCTTCTCCACCACCTGTTAGCAACCAACCTGGTCAGGTACACCCCCACGTTTTACCAGGTGGTCCATTAAGTCCAGGTGCAACAATTGCTCCAAAGCCAGTAGAGTCAATTAATGTGAGCAGGAGGAATAGCACAAAGAAGTCGTCGAAGACAATCGTCGAAAGTCCAGTTGGGCCTCCGGTTCCTTTCCAACAATACCTAAGTAAAGAGGATGATGGGAAAATCCATATTTTATTGGGAGCCACTGGATCTGTTGCTACCATTAAAGTTCCTTTGATTATCGACAAATTGTTCCAAATTTATGGTTCTAACAAAGTCAGTATCCAATTGGTAATCACCAAGTCTGCTTCTCATTTCTTGAAAGGTTTAAAGATTAATAATCAAGTCAAAATTTGGAGAGATGAAGATGAGTGGGTGAATTTCAATGAACTGATTAATTACTTTAACCTAGGTACAAAGAAGTCGAAGAACCCTTATGATAGGTTGATCTTACATAACGAGTTAAGAAAATGGGCTGACATTATGTTACTTGCCCCATTGTCTGCTAATAGTCTTGCGAAGATATATCATGGATTATCTGATAATTTATTGACGTCTATCGTGAGATCGTGGAGCTGGCCAGTAGCTTCAAAAACTTCTACTGGAGTTTCCTTACTGAATGTTAAAAAACCTATTTTGGTGGCACCAGCTATGAATACGTTCATGTACACTCATCCGCTTACCGCCAAACAGTTGGACTTACTATCATCTAATGAATATGGATTTGGAATCGAAGTCCTCAAGCCCGTTGAAAAGATTCTCGTTTGTGGTGATATTGGAATGGGAGGAATGAGAGAATGGAGTGACATCGTTGATATCTTGAGGAGAAGAATCAATGGTATCAAGAGCGTAGAAAAAGAAGGTGACATCGAGGAAGAGGGAGAGGATGACGATGACGATGACGATGACGATGACGACGATGACGACGACGACGATGACGATGACGACGATGATGAGGATGATGATGATGACGACGACGAGGATGAAGACAGACAACAAGATAAAGACACACCTCTAGAGAATAAGAATAACAGCTCGGTTGCAACAAAAGGAAACAAGAAAAATGATAACGACAGTAACGACAACATGATTTTTGAAATCAAAAACTAAGTACATAGTTTGAATGCATATTTATTAGCATGCTACTCTATAAGCCATGGAGTTCTATCTATCTCTAACTCCGGTAGAACGCTGTTTATGTCAAGACCTTCATATATATCATTGACCTTGTAATTTTCTTGTTCGAATAATTCACCAAGCACTTTCATTTGGCTACCATTCAAAATGTTTACAAGGTCCGCCAAGTCCCAGCCTTGTCGAAGGAATTGGTTTAAGTATAAACTGTTGGAATAGTATTGCATGAAGTTGAGGTTATACAAGTAAGTGTCGAACAAGTCGTCCAATTTTGCAACCTCATTATCTTCTAGCGAGTTGTAATATGCCAACAACTTCCTTGTATTGGTAGGAACCTCCAAGCCATCAATCACCATCTGGCCATTATTTATGAGGTGGATAAGAAGCTGTCTTCTTAGTTTCTTAGAGTTACTTGAGTTCAAATGCTCCTTACGTAGGAATCTGTTGATGACAAAGTTGGTCATTCTTCGAGGATTCACCGGCATAAGCAATCCTTCCACAGGTAAAGGGGAAAGTGTATCAGATAAAAAATGGGTGTAGAAGAGGTTTTCAAGATGATAGTTGTCGAGAATGTTGGGAAGAGTGACTTGGTTTGTGTTCGACTTTGTCCGCTGGTTCTCTATCAAAACCACGTTGAAGCCTGGACCCTTTGGTTTCAATATATCTTCATACACCTTATAACTGAGGAAGCTTAGGTAGTACTTGTCATGCAACATGTCACTATACCCAAACGAGTTGAGTTTATTCAACCGGTCAAATTGGTGGTCTGGCGGATACCGCAGGCGCAAGTCAAGAGTCTTCCAATTGGAGAAGGAAAGACTCGGCGGCGTCGAGTGGAAAGACGTGACATCGAAATGGTTGATTTTGCAGTAACCGAAATTGCGAATTCCAATATCAACAGCAGTAAGGTTAATTGAAGACGGGAGCGAAAGGAAGAAGTTCAACGACTGCAAGATCAGAGTGGCGTGGGCGAGTTTGTTTTTGCCGGCAGCAGCACCACATAGTAGCAAAAGCTGTTTTAACGTGTCCGCCTTACACTTTAGAAGCGGTTCCATCGCGTTAATTCTCACGGCAGGGTTTTGAGACAAGACACATTATTATTTGGCGCCATTTGGGGATTAGAGTCAGGGCGAGAGTCTAGTAGTCAGAGATGCGTCAGAGTCAGACGGGCACAATAGTTTGCAGGCAGGCGGCAGGCGGCAGGCTATGACCAGTCAATAAAATGAGTCAGTGTCAGCCAAACGAAGTAAACACTCCGGCTCGGGGAAAACCTTATAATATCGAGGATAGGAGTCATAATAGCGCGACGATCGTCATCAGAAAGGCGTACACGTCTAACCCTAAAGATAGAAACCTTAAGGCTGACGCGTTGAAACACATACTCACACTACTATTAGGACGAGAATAGTAAATAGAGTTTCGAGATCCCATGTGGGATTACATTTGTAAACAAACGTCTGACGAATATTGACGAATGCGGTTAAGGTATGGCCACGGTGTGAGCGGTGGTGGGAGGTTGCGACTGAGAAATATGCACGAATGTGGCAGTACGCGAGGCTTATGGTAGTAGCCTTTCACTAGAATCGTAGTAGATGGGTCCGGGGAATCTATGCGGTGGTCTGCCGTTTGCCGCCAAGAGCCTCTGCCCATGTGGCAAACCCCATATCGTACAATCGCGTCTAAGGCGGCCCCTTGTGCGAAAAGACAGGGATTTTTCCTTTTTCTGCTGCGGCGAAGTTCAGGGGAAGTGTGCAGGATGAGATGAGAAGGAGCAAGGTTAAAGGACTAGTGATAGATGGTATGGCAGGGGGCAATTGATACCGCTTGCACGGACGATGGAGGGCTTGGGGTCAAGCCTCCACCAATTTGACGATGTTCGTTTCTGACAGGGCTTGTGATATCGTCAAAGTCCGCATTCCCTATGGCTCGAGACTATTTCGGCAGTAAATTAACTTAATTAAGTCGGCGCAAAATCGTGTAATAATTGCCTCAGAAAAAAAAAAAAATTCACGCTGCTATTTTGGGAATTACCTAAAAAAATTTTCGAAATGTCAGCCAGCAGAAAACTATAAAAGGATATGAAAAGTACACAGAATTTTTTTCTTTCATATACCATCACATATCAATTTTAATACAATGCAATTCAAATCTATCGTTATCGCTTTAACCGCCGCCACCGCCGTCTCTGCCGCCAACGCCTCCAACGGTTCTAACGGTTCCAACGGATCCAGCACTTCTGACGACTCTGGTGCTGCTATTGTCTCCACCGGTTTATTAGGTGCTGCTGCTGCCGCTGGTGTTGCTTTGTTGTTGTAAGTCAATTAAGGAGCATTTCAATTTTACTTTAATTTTTAATAGATGTATTTTTAATGAACACAGCTGAGCTATTCAATCTTGTAGAGTCATCTCGTGTAGCAGGTGCACATGGTAGAGTCATATCTCGTGTAGTAGGTGCTCCTGGTAGATTTTTACTCAGAAATTCCTGTAATTTCTGAGTCACTTGTTGTGGTTTGGCTACAGATTAATGTACTGGCTTAAGGCCTTGTTTCTAGGGGCTTTAAAGTTTGAGTATATTCTGCCTATTTCATGCTAGTCTGAGCCACCAACAAAATTTTTTATGGAGCGTCGCGTGAGGGTAATTGTTTCCATGTCTGGAATTATCGCCTCAGATGAAGGGAATATTTTTTGCCGTCATGAAGGACGGTCTATTTTTGGCACAGGCGTAGATGTTGCTAATGGAACTGCAACTTTAACATTAGGTCAATGTTGGCTTGGGATGTGTGACGCAAGCACATGTCGGGTATACAAGTAACCTTATTTGATGGGAATGAGGCAACATATGAGTTTTGTGGTGTTTAGGGGAATGTTAGGTAGTGTGTAGTGTATTGTAGGCCGCAGTCGTTGATGTTACATGTAGCTTGAACCTAGCCTTCACCTTCATCATCCTCGCCTTCATCATCCTCGCCTTCATCATCCTCATCATCATCCTCATCATCCTCATCATCCTCACCTAGCCCCAGCTTGCCAGTATCCCCGAATGTCTGATAACAGAATAACAGATGCACGGCTACACCACTTCAACGCATTTCCAATACACAAGCTCCCAATCCTCTTGACAACCAAAATCACCAAATCAACCTTCGATGTTTACCGAGGATTCACTCTAGTTTGCATACCTTGCAACAATGAATGGGTTGCTAGCTTAGCCGGGTTTATTGTTTCGCGAGCTTCAAACAATTCCATAATGCTTGAAATTGTTTCTGTAGGGCTTCTATAAGGGGCACAAACAAGGGGTGAAGTAGTAACAGGTAGGGACATTATCACCAGCAGTTGATAGAGTTAAGACCGAGAGGATAACATGTAGTGTAGGTAAAGTATATGTAGTGTGTGCTATGTGAATAATAATTCCAAGTATTTTTTACATTTCCTCATTCGTTAAATTGAGATGAGCAATCTGTTCACATTCTTATGTCAGCGAGGCCAAGAACGCGTTTAGTAAATTAAGAGATTGTGATGCATGTTGAGATTCTGTAGGGTTGTGATGTATCAACAGGCTAGAGAGTTGTATGGGAAGTATCGAGAGCCATTCTTTTGAGTTACGCTCTATGGTATTCTTTCGATGTTACGCTCTATGGTATTTCGATGTTACGCTCTATGGTATTCTTTCAATGTTACGCTCTATGGTATTCTACCTATTTCCTACTCATATTCTATCGTATTACTACCAACATCTACCAACATAGTACCAACATAGTACCAACATAGTACCAACATAGTACCAACATAGTACCAACATGCTACCCATTCCATCTTCTCACATCTACCAACATACTGCCCATCCTATCTTCTCACATCTAATACACTTCGAACCCCTACACCCACCCATTCTACCACCTACAAGACTCCCCAGTATATTACAGTACTTCAATATATTACTCGACCACGCTCTATCAACATATTCTCTCAGTACTACGCTGATCTATCAACAAGTCCCCTCCCATGGACTCTTCAATCACTCCTTCCCCGGACGGGCCTTAGGTCCCCAGTTCTTCGGATTTTCCTGGTACCTCACCATCTTTAACTTCCTAAGCTTTCTAATCTTATCACTCTCTTCATTGTCGGTATCAAAGTCAACCTCTTGGGTGACCTTGAGGTTTTTGATGATCTTATAGCCAATCATGTTTTCGTTCAAGTTGGTGTTTTGACTAGCATCTTGCTTCAACACTTCGATTTTCTTAACTAACTTCTCTGTCTTGCCAAGCTTACCGTTATCATAGTCTGCGATGAGCTCTTTGTTCTTTTTCACAAGCCATTGTTTATTGATGTCCAAAATCACATCCCACGGTGCATCTGTCTTGATACAATTCTTCTTGGCGTGTGTGAGTGACATTTTATATCCCAAATTCCCAATGGCTTTGGAAAACTCGTGGATTGAAATAGGTGGACTCTTGAAGAACGACGATAATTGGTTGAGGTTGAAGTAGAATGGTAGTTCAAGCTCATTGAGGGCCAACGTCAACATCCCGGTGATCCTATTACTGGTCTGGTAGACTTCCTTATCACTGGTGCTATTGACATCTAAAACGTGCTGCACAAATTCCTTGTTATGGATACTGCCTCCATACATGGGCCCAGCTACATTATAGGTGGACTCACAGTATCCACATCTGTCGCTGACATTGACCAATTTGGGCGTCTGGTACTTGTGGCTCTTTTCGGTAGGCACTTTGCGGCCTAAATACTGATTATATTTGTCACCACATCCGGTACAATGGTATGTCATCATGGTGTTGGATGCCATGTCTTTCACTTCAAAAGCACTGGTTCGGACCTTTACCACCACTCTGAAATAGTAGTCAATAGATAAAGATAAAAGTGGTTCAATGCTCTTTTTATATTTTGCAGCCGTGCTGGCGATACTTTGTAAGATCAACCTGATCCCTACTTCGTGATTCAGTTCACTGCCAATGAAGGTGTTTCCGAAATTATGTCCTCCGTACAACGCAAAGCACTTCTCGGGGTACCCAGAGCCTGCTAAAACTCCGGCATCCGTACATGTGACCAAGAGAATCCCTTCGTCCTTCACACATTGAAGGGCACTGTCGATGAATGGTGCCGCCGTTCCATAAGGGTCCAAGTCTATTACATGAAATTTTTGGTTTGTTGATCCCATGAATTTTATGGCATCTCCACAATTGGATTTGACAGTGTCTGCTAATTTATTGTACTCAATGTTTTCCTCTATGAGCTTTACAGCATCGGGAAGCAAATCATTGGCGACAATCTTATTTACATGTTCAATTTCCCGAGCGTATCTTATAGACCGTAAACCGGTGGCACTTAAAGCCTCGAGAATATTAATGAAGGTCTTCTTCTCATCGTTCGCATCTCGTTTTTTATTCAACTTCTGGCCATATTTCTCGTACCAAGTTTTAATAACCATGACAGACAAGTCTCTGTTGAACTGCTGGATATGGTTGTAGAACACCTTTTCCCCTCCCAAGATTTCCGCCTTACCTTCTTTTATTACGTTCATATTCTGTTTTAAAGTGGATTTGAGGGCAGACTTTATCATGAATATTTTTCAGAGCCGCGAAATCATCAAAATGGACTACGAGTATGAAACGGATAGCGAGTACTCTGAGTTGGTGATGAGTGCACAGGAGCAGTGGGAAGAAAGCGTGAGGCAGATCACCGGGCTAGTGAACCTCATAATCTTCCCATTGATTGGGAAGTTTTTGGGAAGACGAGTTAGTAAGGTTTTGTGGGCACGGTTTGCCGAGTGGTATTTTAGGTAGATGATAAGAAAGTTAAGAAAGTAATATACATAATATACACGGGATTGGATAAGTGTAGGGAGCTAGCTAAGTATGTGGGTATTAGTGGTGCTGGTAATATGGTGCTGGTCATAGTGGTGCTGGTTATAGCGGTGGTAGGAACAGGGGCCAGCGTTAAGCAGGATGGTGGTACAGGTGGTGGTACATTAGCAAAGAAGCAATAGGCACGGGCAGTAGAAGTGGCAGCACAACATCGGGATTCAGATCCTATAAGGTGGTTATCAAAGACCGAAACTCGCTCGATACAGAAGCATTAACAAAGTTCATTACATATTTCAATAACGGCTCGACCAAGCCGTTCGATAACCGGTTTAGAATCTGATTAAGGATCTTGATGTACTCGTCAATGCTGATAAACAGATCTGATGAACTCAGACTAGCGGAATTGGAACTGAAAATCAGACTCTGCTCATTCAAAGCATTGTTTAACAACCCAAGGTCTCCGTTGACAATTAAATGCTGCTTCAACGCGTTCAAGATCTTGATCAAAATGTTCATCAAGTTCTTGAACACAAATAACACGTCAAGAGTGATATTTATCTCCAACTTCTCTATCAATAATTGTTTCAGATTAAGCTTAATCGGTGAATTAAGGTACTGGTTTAAAGTAGTACTCAGCTGGGAAGTGTCTTTCACCAAGTAACCAATGTCGAAGTTTTTCAAGATCACTAAAAGGTTCTTTATAAACTTTATTTGGTAAAGGGGCTGGTTATTAACAGGCAGTGAATTAACAAAGTGCTTAGGGCTCTCGAATGGATTCTGCAACGACCCTTGTCTAGACTGTACACCGAGCTTATTGTTTAGGGTCTGTTGCTGCAGCTGCAGTTGCAGATACATTTCTTCGTCGAGTTGGAGCAGCTTAAGTAAATTCCCCAAGCTAATAGAGAGCTTAAGAAGTTTACTTGCATCTAATGGGAAAGGATTCACATGTGCATATTTCAGAAGCTCTTTATAGTTCAATTTGTATACGTTTAGAAAAGCAGCCGTAGGGGCGGTGTTGGTGAATGGGATACTACGCAAGAGGCCCTGGTAGGACTCAAGCTCGTTCTCTAGGGTGTCCACAAAGTTCATCTAGACGATTGTGAAATTTGACAGGAATTTAAGCGCGCAGTTTTGTTGCAACTATGATAGTGCTAGTGGCTGGGATTATAATAGTGTCGGTGATAGTGGTGGTGGTGTTTGGAGACCTGCCTAGTTTGCGTGGCACATGGATTCAGAACGCCAGGAAAGCGATTTTGGCCGCAAATAGTGCCCTCCTTGCTCGAATAAATGGCCTTAACCATCCATTACTTAATTGGCTAGTGCCGTTATTCTACGTGTTTGTGGTATCGTTTTGCTTCAGCCAATTCTTCCTCAAAACGTGGAATGTTCTACCGTCACGGATAACTGGCAGCTCGTTCCACCGGCTCTACATTGCATTCTCAATTGCGTCAGTTTACATCACCACTGCCCTAAGTACGTTTTCAGACCCAGGATTCATCGATAAGTACAATGTAAACGAAGCCAACAGCCAATTTGTAAACAACGAGATCATCTTCTTCTCCCATAACATTTGTGGCACCTGCAAGTTTGAAAAGCCCGCCAGATCAAAACATTGTTCCACATGCAATAGATGCGTAATGATGTTTGACCACCATTGTATATGGATCAACAATTGTGTGGGTTATTACAACTACAAGTATTTCATGTTATGGCTTATTAGCAACATCAACTTCCTTATTTATGGTGACGTTATCATGTCACTTGCTATCCCACCGCTACTGCTTTGGAAGTACATAAAGATAAGCGATGACTATAAGATCACCGGAGCATTTATGCTTCTCTGTACGATCTTCAGTTTAGTGGTGATGCTTTTCACCGGCCTTCAACTACGCTATATATACTTGGGAATCACCACCAATGAGCTAGATAAATGGGGAGAGATAGAATATTTGGTATCCATCGGCACTCTCTATAAGCTGCTCGATGGAGAGTACTTGGAGTTGATCGATAACCAGTTTGTTAATATGCAAAACACAAAGACGTTGCCTTTCACCATAGGTGCTGTGAAGGTAGATAGCGTGGAGGAAATAGATAATGTTTACGACCGGGGATTTGCAGAGAACTTGAAGGAGAAAGTTGGATGGCATTAGAGTTCAACTTCTAAGTCCAAATTGAGATCCCGACAGGATGACTGTCAATTCTGTAGTCCCCAAAGTCACATACAAACGAACAAGTCTTTGGTACGCCCCCAGATAAACGGTTAACCGTATGCTACTAATAAGCCATAGACTACTACATTAATATAATCCCACTCATCTTCTACGTTACTATATTCTTTAAAGTGTCTGGTCAGTCCACCGGTTAGAACGCCGTCAATGCCATCACAGAACGAATCATATACAAGGCATTGGGTTCATAAATACGCTGTATTCAAAATAAAACTATAATGTTAGTATGAGCTTGAGTATATCATACAGGTGTTAGTTGATTTCAATTTGTACCCGAAGACATTGAATGGGTAGAATCATGACGATAACGCATATTATGACTAATCATTTATACTCATTACATACATTTGTTGTTAAAGAATAAAAAATTTTCAATGAGTTTGACTTCAATTTATGCTGCGAAAGTTAGCAATACACGACATATAATATCAATTGACTTATCAACCGGCCTAACTATTGACATTGTGGATTATCTCCTTACACCAGAGTTCAAGCAATCTTCTCTTCTCTTGTGGATCATAAGCATCGCTTTGGTTATTCTGTAATTGGTCGACTATATCCGGATTTATATGGCCCAATCTTTGCTCTGTGAATATTTGATCTTTGGTACTCAAGGCTGCCTTGAATGGCTTTGGGAACGATGCTTTCAATATGCTATACCAATTGTCAATTACTTCCAAAAGATCTTTTTCTCGTTCAAGTTTATCACCAAGGAAAAGAAGCTGCTTTGCCAGATTATTGCATAGCAAAGTGGATGCATTGTGTTCCTGTGGAGTGGCCACTCTATTGTCTGAAGTTTCTGGATCATCAACGTTCATTCTATCTTCATTTGTGGGTGCTCCAGGTGGACTGATGAATTCAAGCACATTCATACATTTCATATTGGTGAGGATTTGGCTAGCGTCCAAGGTGACGGGGAAATGCACCTTTTTGGAGCTAGAAGAACTCGATTCTATTAGCTTATCCACAAAATTTATACTCACACTATTAAGTTTCCCGTTGCACCCTAGTCTTAAAAGAATAGCTTGTAGTTCTGGCTCGTCGACTTCGAGGTATGATTGGATCAACTCAAACGATATCACCGAGTATGACTTGAAGAAGTTTAAAAGGACCTTTTCAATTATCAATTTCTGGATAATTTTGATGGATTGAACAAATATCTCGTCACTGAAAAACTTATCATTTCCCAAGCTGTCAACTGTTTGTTTGTACTGCTTCAAATCTAGTTCATTAAAACATTCGGTGATGTGCAAGAGTTTTTCAAAATCGGGTTGTTGAATATAATGCTGGGTCTCCTGGGATTCAAAAGGATTGAACTCATTTTCGGTGATTATAGAAAGTAGAATCAAGTATTTAAAGCTGGAGTCTTTCTCAGCAGATCCACACTCGTCAAAGTGCTTGAAACTATCGTAGAAATTCGACCTAGCACTTTCATAGTTTCCCTTCAAAAACTCAAGCTTACCTCCACATTCCTTGATAATACCCGTTATACGGGGATGTGTAACAGGTGATACAATTCCCAAACTTTTCTTGTACAAGTAATCAAGTCTGTGCACTTTAACTGTTTTATACAAGTTTAAAAGCTCTATTTCAGACGCTATGACTTCAAGCAGGTACGACGTTCTAGTAACTTCCGAGACCGTTTCTAACTTGAGATTGAGCTGCTCAATCATCTGTGCACATTTGTCCAAATCTCCTTGCTCCAAAAGAATGGCAAACTTATTCAAATTACACTTGATCCAAAGTCTATCATTACTATTTCTGCTGCCAGTCACACTTATAAACTCGAGGATGAACTCATACAATTGCAACCGAAACCCCTTATCCTTTATATTCCCATAGTTGCCCAATATTTTGCTGAGTGATTCATCGAGGTAAGCGCTATCTTTCATATGTTCAATCACCAATAAAAGGCGGTTAAGGACCTGCAAACACTCGTCTAGTTGGTGATTCGAGTAATGGATTTTCGCCACTTGTTTGGTTGATTTGAACACCCACTCGGCTGTATCATCACTTAGCGGTAATTGGGCTATCTGATCTAGTTTCTCAACCGCTAGTTTGGTATCTTCGTCTTTGTATGCCTTAGCGTTGTAGTACTGTTTCTGAAGCTTTTCTTCGTCGTCGTCCTCGACTTGTGATAAATCAGCTTGCTCACTGGCATCGTCATCCTCAAACTCGAATTCATAGGACTCCTCTGAGTTGTAGTCGGACTCAGACATGTTTCTTAGTTGCCGTAGGGTTATGTGAATCGATTAAGATCGCGGTGGGATACCGCGATAATATGGGCGACATTGAAACGACATTGAAGTCAGAGGAATAGATCTATTTTGCTTGTACGGGTTTCACTTCAAGAAGGCGTAGATTCTGGAACACTTGACTACAAAAGGAAATCGGGCATACTAGTTTTCGAGAAATGAATGTCATTCAATGGAAGGAGAAATCGAACAATTAACAGTCAAAGTGTGTCGTTGTGAAATTTCACCGAGCGCTTTTGAGTCTACTCCCAAACTTCTAAAACCAACTAGCTCGTATGGCGCAGTGGTAGCGCAGCAGATTGCAAATCTGTTGGTCCTTAGTTCGAACCTGAGTGCGAGCTTGTTTTTTTGTTTGTAACTTCTATTCCATTTAATTGGTATAGTATTTTTTTTGTAATTGCTCCTTGTCTAGAGAAAACTCGACATTCAGGAATGAAAAGGCTAGACTGATGCTGGGCTAAAGCAATTCTGCCATAAAAGGTACCCATGCCGTAGAATTCACAGAATACCATAAACACTTCACGATGTAATAGTCACGATGGAATGTCTGCTATTCCAACATTTGCAGCACGCTTCTGTTCGCAGCCACCCGTATGGAACCTAAGAACCACGCTCTACAAGATCTGAACTTAACGTACATCTACCTATACAATTTCAACCTGGTAAATCACAAATGGCTCTGAATCTGGATCAACCAACGATGCATACTCATGCAAATTCGACTTATTGGAATAAGCATCTCCTCCAAGGTAACCATATTTTTCTATCAATTCCTTTTTGGCCTTATCAACATTTGAAAAGTTATTGGGCAAAAACTTAATCAAGAATAAATCAAATTGAGGTGGTAACCCGTACCTCAAAACAGACTCGACGTATGAGCGAATAGCTTTGATATGGAACCATGCAGAAACGATTTCCGAGTAGGCAGTTTTGGCCAATCTAATTAAATCATTTTTCAGCTTCTGTTCACTAGCTCTAGTTAAGTCAAATTCTTTCCTCATATTATTTAATACTTCTTCGTCATAAGTGAAGTCGGTTCTAGGCTGCCATTTCTTTTCTCTTGAAGCATTTATAAACTCTTGCTCGTACTTTTTGAATAAACTAATGGAGTATAACTTATACTCTTGATCAAATGTGATCAATTTTGCACTTCTAGGAATGACGAATTTGGTCAAAGTTTCGTAGCTTTGCTTGAAATCGTCATCTAAATTCTTTGGTACTGCAATCAAAACAGTGGTCAAATTTTCTGATCCAATCACAAAGTCTTCAGGCTTGACGATATCGTGTAAGGATTTAATTGACAAGTCACCATTTTTTTTTCTATCGGCAGCTAAGAAGTTGGACTTGGCATTTTGATACGTTTGGTAAGAAGCTCTAACATCGTTATCCAAAGTGATAGCTTCGGAGGAAATCAATTCAACTAAATCATGAATGGATTTATCTAATCTATACTTGGAGGTGTTCCAGCTGAAGGACTCGACGTAATTTAACACGTTTTTCAGGTTCACGGTACGAATAGATGCAGAAGATTCCAAAACCCCCGACAAAATATCGACGATTTTTGCTACCGAAGCTGCCAATTGGCCGTCGAATTTAGCCAATTCGTCACTTTCTTGGACCAAAGAATCCAAGGTTCCGATCTGGAAATCAGGCACGTTGAAACGAGACAATTCAGTTCTCCCTTCAAGCAACGACCGCTCCAACCATGGTTTAGAATCTGCCGATTGCGGCAATGAAAGAAGAAGGTACTTACTAACCAGCATTGATGATAAGTATGAGAGGGACGAATTTAATAAAGGAGCGACGATAGGCGCGCGTGCGGGTAAATGCCAGCATGCGTCTGGGGTGAAATGGCACCAGTTGCGGGACAGAAGATACGCTCGAGACCGTGATAATAGACGGTGATCAAAAGGGGGTTAAATCTGGGGCAAATCAGACCAATTTTGATCAGGACATTTGAATCACCCACATCACCATCCATGCCAAATCTGAGGTAGAACCAACCAGTTTTCACGAACTTCCCCATCCCTTGTCTTCGATGAGATGCGAAATTGAGATGCCTATGTGAGATGCAAATGAGATGCGAAATTTTTCAGATACCATGAATAACTCGTTAGAAGTAAGTATATAAAACCCTATAAACAGCATAGAAACTAACAGGTATAGGAGCGATTAAAGACGCACTCAGAGGCTTTTGATGGGCTATTATCTTTGATCCCTGCAAAGTACTACTATGATGATGCCACGCAAGATCAATGGCAGCAGAAGAAGAAGACTAAAGATGAGTTAAAGCAAAATAAAAGAAGTAAATTGAATCCGGACAGTAAAGAATTCGAAGAAAACTTGTCGGCCAAAGAAGTCATGGATAACCGTGCTAAGGATGCTAAGCCCGTGAAGCTTCCAGGCCAAATCTCCACCAGGGTGCAAGAAACAGAAGAGAAACCCGATGAGGATGAAGAGGATGTCGAAATCCCTGATATGGACGTGGATATTGGAGATGAAAACGAGGAAATCGACGAGGAAAACAACCACCAGAAGCAGGAAGACGTCGATATAGAAGATAGCATTCAGGTAGTATTTGATGATGAAGGAAATGAGTTGGACCTGGCAAGTTCGCCTGGAGACGTGAAGCCTCCAGTGGTACAACCTTCTACCAAAATACAAAAGAAGAAGAAAGAACTTACACCCGAAGAAAAGAAGCAGAAGGAGGATAACTTAAAGAAGCTCAGAGAGAGACTTTCCAGTAAAATCAATAATCTCAGAGATAAAAGAAAAGCACCCGGCTCAAAAGCCAGTGGAGCTCCCAAATCAAGAGAGCTGATTTTAGAGGAAAGAAAACGTAAAGCTGAACAAAAGAAACAGGAGAAATTAAAAAGAAAACACGAAGAAATTGAAGATTCATCTGAGTCGGAAAACGAGTCTGAGTCCGAAGATGAAGAAAAGGGGGTTGTTTTCGGTAACATCACCTTCAATGATGGGACTCGTGTGACCAGTGACTTGCGAAAGATGCGTTCTACGGCAGAAAAGAAGAAAGGCAAAGGTCCTGCTAATAACGATATTAAGGCACATCTACAAAAATTAGAGAAGAAGAAGCAGAAACTCGCAAATTTATCGCCAGAAGAAAGGAGCAAGGAGTTGGAGAAGGATAAGTGGCAGAGGTTGATGAGTCAGGCTGAAGGAGTGAAAGTCAAAGACGACGAGAAGCTTTTAAAGAAAGCATTAAAACGTAAAGAGAAGCTGAAGTTAAAGTCAGAAATCGAATGGAAAGAACGTAAGCGGGTGGTTAAGGATACCATTGCCGCCAAGTCCAAGAAGAGAGAAGAGAATTTGAAGTTGAGAAGAGAGAATAAAGGAAAGAAGAGTAAGCAACAGGTGAGGTTAAAGAAGTTTACTGGGATAGTTAATTCTGGTAATGCTGGTAAGGCCAATGCCAACGGTAAGGCCAATGGCGGCAAGACAAACGGCAAGAAGAGGGCCGGGTTTGAAGGGAGTGCCAAGCTGAAGAAGAAGAGCCAGGGTAAAAAGTAGACTTAGTTACGATAGATATGTATATAACGAGCATATAAAGTGAGCATAACCAAGAGTAGTGAGACAGAGAGCAGGGTGGTACGGGGAGCGAATGGGATAAGGGGGTACACGGTGTAAGGAAGTAAATGGATACGAGAAGTAAACATAGGATGTAGGAAGTAATAATAAGATGTGCGTGCCGTGAAATAGTCGAATCTGATATGTTCCAACACTCGTCAGGATGACGCCGAATTGAAACTTCGCAGACTCGCGAAATTTTCTTGTAAAGTTATCAGGGATAACAGTTTTCGTTGTTTTTGGGATTGGGTTTGCATTAGGTTAGGATAGCATCATGTCAAGAAGCGCCGCCGGGTTTCCATGGGGCGTTAAGGTTAACGAGAAGGCCATAACAAAGGTCAAACCACAAAAAAGAAAAAGAAGAGTAGACGATGAGCGGCGAATTATCCCAGCAGGTAATTTTAATAGCGCCAGCTCTTCAGGGTTAAAGAGAGCTAAATTCCCCATTATAAAGGGAGAAAAGCTACCAATAAATCGGTTGATAGAGACTCTTAACCGCCAGAATATTAATAATTTATTGGTGGATCTTGTGAAGATTCACCCTGAAATATGCAAAACCATACACCAGCTTCAACCTAAAGTTGACGTCGAAGACGCCATGAAAATGATTAATGAGCGGTTTGAAAACGTCCATAAAAGCTTGCCATATAAAGGAGATCTAGAGAATGATTACAGTTATTTAAGAGTCAAGCCAGCACTTGATGAGTTTTTGAATAGTCTCAGTGATTTTATTTTGAGCTATCTCCCACCAGTTGAGACCAACTTCATGCATTCGTTGAAATTCATTGATTTTGCCACCAGTCTCATCACCAAATTACCAGAGTTCACCACAAATGAATACAAATATATCAAGCTGAAATGTTACGAACAAGTTGCCAATACGTGGCTCATCATATTGACGAATTTAGTGGGAGAGGAAGTAGACATCAAGAATAATGACCAAGAAAGTTTATTTAATTTCATCAAGGTGATTAATGACTTGGGTTTGAAGGAAAAGCTTAGTAGCTATAACCATGTTTCGGTTAATAAGTTTGATAGAGTATTGGAATTTGTGAATGACAAGTTCACATCCTTCAACTCTTTGGGCAATGGATTGAGCGATTTGATCACCGTCGATTATTCAAATTATTCATTAACTGCCCATCCTTCTAATTAAATAGCATAAAAGTAATACCGTCACCTAGTTATATACTTACTTAATACATATATTCAAATGAGAGTCATTGAAAGAGAACTACATGGATACATGTAAAGACTATACCATTAACTATCTACCACTCTGTTCAAATCTAGACAAAACTGGCTTCAACACATCATCCTCAACCTCAACACCATTTTCTTGCATGTTCTTACGTCTTCTAGCTTCTTTCTCCATCTTTAATTTCTTCTCAATTCTCATCTTACGCTCATCAATGACGTTTTGTGTTTTCTTTCTTAAGTGGGTTCTTAATGATGAGTTCTTACCCTTCACATCTGGTCTGACTTGAAGCTTGGCATCTGGATCCACCACTTCACTGATCTCTCCTGGCTTCAACCTTATAGAGTTGGCCCTCTTATCAACAGTCCCCAAAACATTAGGATCAAGAGTGATGGTATCAGGATGCAATTTGTTCATTAATGCTCTGACTTCGCCTTGTTGTCTCTGTTTGGCGGTTTCAAATGGATTCACTTCAAGAGCATCGTAATTGGCTTCACCAGATCCTGGAACAATGAGATTCTCTACACTCTTGCCAGTCCCGGCACACAAGAAATCTTCATATGGTACGAACTTGAGTCTTTCCACTTTATTTCCTGGTAAAAGATGGTTCATGTAAGGAGAGTTTTGCTTTTGCTTGAACATATCCTTCCACACTGTGACATGGGAGTTCCATCCAGTTGATACCAACCCAGTATCTGAAATGTCTATGGATTGAACAGGCGTAGGTGTGAAGTATTCATCGACCTGTTGGAACTTTCTTAAGTCCCATACCTTGAGGGTTTTATCCATTCCTCCCACCACCATGTACTTACCTTCTCTATCGATTGCAAGGTCTCTTACCGGTCCTCTAGCACAAAGCATCTTCACTAAAGGAGTAGGCATAGATGGTGACCATAACGAAACGGTTCCGTTTCCATGTCCCAAATGCATTACACCGTTCCATGGGTTTTGTTTCATGGCCTGTGTAGGCCCGAGCTTTGTTCTGTGCTCACTGACAAGTTGTCCGGTGGATACATCATGATACTTCAAAAACCCGGTATTTCCTGCCGTAGAAAGAAGAAAATGATATGGCAAAAACTCAAGCTTCGTACAATCTATGTGTTGTTTTAATCTATGCAATTCTAGGCCTGTTTTATCGTAAATGAATGTATACTTCTTTTGTGCTACCGCAAAGTATTGGTCATTATGGAGGTACTTAACGGCATGGACGGTTTCGTTGAGATGAAGCTCACAATCCAACTTCCCGGTTCTCCAGTCCAATGATGCTACGTGTCCTTTTTTGCCCCCAAGCAAAAGCAGTCTACCATTTCTGGTGAAGTCAAGTTGGTAAGGCCCATAGTCAGGGAGATTCAACTTAAATGCTTTATCGGCAGTGCTTTGGTCCACAGCAGATTTGATGTCGTCCTGCTTGAACTTGAATGTCTTTTCAATTGGCCCGTCAGCTTCTAAGAACCCAGCTTCTTCTTGAAGTAAAAGCTCTGTGCCAGCTGCTGATCTCAATGCTTCTTTGTACTGTTTATCGATTTTTTTCAATCCTGCGTTGACCTTTTTATCTCGGCTGTAGAGTTTCCTTTTGTTCTTGCGGGTGTCTCCTCTTTCATACTTCCCAGTATTGGGCCTGTCGTACGTACTCATCCGTTCGACTGCCATGTTTGATGTGCTATATGCGATGAGCTGAGATGAGATTGATTTTCCGCGCTAGATTTTCAGATTTTGTGCGATACTCATTTTGGCTTTGTGGTTTTTTTACGTCTCATGATAAAACCGCGAATCGAAAGATATTGAATTGGATTATAACAGAATGTCTTTTAGAATACTTAGAGCTAGTATACTTCCTAGACCGGTGGCCTACATTGGAACAGCCATAGGTTTGACGGCCGCTGGGCTCTACTATTTTGACGCCAGGTCAAACATCCACGAGTACGTCTTCTGCCCCATTATCAGAAACATCACAGATGCTGAACAGGGCCATAAGCTTGGGATTTTGTTGATGAAATACGGACTCACTCCCAGATTACTAGACGACGATAGAAACCAACCGGAAAGCTTGAATGTGAATGTGTTTGGTAAGAAGTTGAGGTCTCCAATTGGTTTGGCTGCTGGTTTAGATAAAGATGGTGAGGCCATTGAATCATTATTCAATTCCGGGTTCTCGTACGTTGAAATTGGATCTATCACTCCAGAACCCCAACCAGGTAACCCGCTTCCTCGGTTCTTTAGGTTACCAAAGGATGACGCTGTTATTAACAGATACGGGTTCAACTCTTCTGGCCATTTCAATGTATTGGCCAACCTTAAATTAAGATTGGCCAAGTATATGACACATGACCATACAAACTTTGCTTTGAGAGACGGCAAATTGTTGGCGGTGAATTTAGGAAAGAACAAGTTGGGTGATGAGGTTCAGGATTATATTAAGGGTGTGCACAGATTAGGACCGTATGCTGATGTTCTTGTGGTCAATGTGTCCTCGCCAAACACCCCTGGTTTAAGAGACTTACAGAGTGAACTGAAGTTAACAAACTTGTTGACGACGGTAGTGAAGGAAAGGAATAGTATTGTCAATAAGCTTGGAGAAAAGCCACCCGTGTTGGTCAAGATTGCCCCTGACTTGACGGAGCCTGAAATTGAATCGATAGCGAACTCTGCCAAACAAAGTAAGATTGACGGGATCATTGTGTCGAATACCACCATTCAAAGACCAGGAAATTTGTTATCTTCTGCCGATTTGGTTGGCCAGACCGGTGGATTATCGGGTAAACCAGTGAAACCATACTCTCTCCAAGCACTTAGGACATTGCGTAAGCACACCAAGGACTCGAACTTGGTACTTGTTGGGTGTGGAGGTATTTCATCCGGAAAAGATGCTTTAGAGTTCGGGAAAGCAGGAGCATCTTTTGTGCAATTGTACACTGCTTTTGCATACAAAGGGCCTGGGCTTCCAGGAAAAATTAGAGACGAGTTAGCTGCCGAATTGGCCAAAGAGGGTAAAACCTGGCAACAAATCGTTGGTTCAGATAATTAGGCCGGTCACGTGAGTACCCATTTGTAAATGCGCGCTTGGATAAAAATGTACAAAATAAACAATCAAATAGATAATCTCGAATCTAACACAAATACAATGTCATCAGCTGGCGCCTCCAAGCCAACTACCCCTTCGTCTGCTCGTAGCGCAAGCAAGTGGAGACACCTGCACCGGCTGCTGGGCGCGTTCGGTCTTTTACCGCAATCTCCTAGAGTACATTATCCTATAGATCCTGAACACCTTCCCTTGGATTCGCCTAACAACACCGAACACTTTGAACAATTGAACGACGCCGTCCAGGATTTAGAAATGCATATGACACATATCCATAAAGTGCACGAGGCTCTTTGCCAGGGATTCAATGAATCGTTTGCCAGTTTCTTGTATGGTCTTTCAATAACTATGTGGTGTGTTGATTTCCCGTCTACGCCTTCTAAGGATCTAGAAGAGAAACTCGAGCAGCTGAAACTATTGGACGAAAGTATTGGCGACCTTGAAGCACAAGTGCGTAAGGCCCAACAACAGAACGAAGTGTTGAAGATCAAAATACAGAATAGAGCCAAGCTCAATAGAACCAATGCTTTGAGAGTGAAGCCTCTGGGAAATATTGAAAGGCAAGGCAAGAGCAGCAAATTTGGGCTCAGGGGCCCCCAATATGTCACCAAAGGCCAGCACCTTCCCTCATCAGCACAAAATGCCGGCACTGAACGCACAACACAGTATTCTCAAAGAAGAGCAAATGCCCCATCTAAAATACAAACAAACGGGGCAACCAGGGTGACCAAGCCTGTTGTACGTTCTACAATTCCCACCAGATCTGCAAGAGCAGACCCTGGTCCTAATTTGAACCAACGGCCTCGATACCTTGACGGGCTCTTTGGAAATACCAGGACTCCGACTATCCGTGTCAGGAAACCCACGTCAATCCAAAATAGACCACCATTCAGGTGATGTATAATAGTGTAATAATAAACTGCATCCGTATATATTGTAAACACCTGGAATATGCTATGTGAAGTCAAGATATGTCAGCTAGCTCTCCTTGCACCAATTAGGAAAACCACTTAGGGTTTAGGGGAGCTTAAACCCCAAAGCTAAGGCCACATACCAGACTCGAACCATAAGATAGCAGGCAAATTATATACATAGGAAAGTGTATGAAAAAAACTGCTGTTGGAAAAAGAAGGGAATTGTGGAGAACCCTATCTATTCATGGCTTTCTGAAAAGTGTCTTATAATTTCCTACAAAGCTTGTATTATAGTTTCCTTAATATCTATGGTTATAACTTCCATATTGTCTGTGATTATACTTTCCTTCTATACCGTGAACGTCTCTATTACACCTTCCCATTAATCTAAACTCTGAGGGAGCATATCGTAACTTTCACTCGGCTGCTGCTGGCTATCCCTTCCTATTCTTCTCTATAGAACAAAAAAATCTTCTTTAATCTTCCATTCCTGTAAATAGAAGGACGGCAGATAAGTATATCTAAAAACAAGGTAACACATTTCCGCTTAGGGAACTTCATATCACTATATTTGTTCTGCTTTGTGACATTTAGGAAACTGCAAAAAAATGGCTGCGAAAAAAACAGAAACTCCAACAAAACGAGCATAGACAAGTTATAGACATGTTAGGGTACAATATGTCTATAAAAAGGGGTGGATTTCCCCTAGATATTTCTACTTCACAACAAGTTTATCACAGCTATAAAAATGTTTTCCTACTCCAACCAATTTGTTAACTCCTACTTGGAATACCAAGCTACTCAACCACCAACCAACTTCGAATCTAAGATTTCTTCCTTACAAAACCAAAGAAAAGCCTTAGAGGAGCAACTCGCTGCTGCAAAATTGCAGTGGTCTGTTTGTAGAGCCAAGCGTGAATACGCCAGAATCCAGAACCTTAGAGCTTCCAAGAAGGCTGCTACTACTAACGCCAGCTCTTCAACTGCTACTACTAACGCCAGCACTTCAACTGCTACTACTAACTCCAGCACTCCAACTGCTTTGGTTGTGAGAAATAAGAACAACTCTCTCCAACTTTACAGACAAGCTGGGGCCACCCAAGCTTCAGGGGTCTTGGAGAATCCTGGAGTTATTAGAAACAGCAAGGCCACTAAGTTAAATAGTATTGTTCTGGCTGCCATTTTAGCCACCTTTGTTAGAACCTTTGCTGCCCAAGCAAACGCTATTATGGTGCTTAGCACCAAAATTATTCAGGGGAAAATTGCCCCAAAGCTTTTGTTTTCCACTGGAAGTAATGCTTTGGTGTTGAGAAACAAGAATTGGGACGTCCAACTCTACAGACACCTGAAAGTTCCAGTTTCTCACACTGTTGTAGCCGTTGCTCCTATTCCTTGGTCCTCAGTTCCTAATGCTCCTGCTATTATTGGAGCTTCCTTAGAAGGTAACGCCAGCAATGCTTTGGTTCTTAGAAACCAAAGCTTGGCCTTGCAAGTTTACCAAACCCCCGTTGCCACTTCGTTTGCTTTATATGTTGAATCATATTTGATTTCAAGGATCAAAAACAGTATTCAACAGAAGGCTAAGGTTGGGGACAATAAGGTGACTCCTAAGTGTTTGGAAGTTAGAATCAAGGACTACATGGAGAAAAGACATGGGGTTACTTTGCCTCGTGGTAAGTATGAACGGAAAAGTGTCTACTTCCCCTACTACTTCCCTGACTTGGAGATGTGGAAGGCCAAGATTTTGGAGCAAAGACGTCCTAAATGGACGAGAAAGAAGACCTGGTCTAGAAGATAGGTCTACAGCAGTGTTGAGCAATGCTGGATAGTATATAGGGTATATAGTTAATATAAAAATGTTTTGATGTTGTTCTTATGAGTATTTAAGTTATATCTCATGATATAGTACGTTGAAGATATTTGTTTCAACCAATATATATTGTATTCTTTATGGAGAATAGGCATGGTAATAATGTGGAAAATGTCTCTGTATATGATACTTTCAATGTGTTGAATGTGTGTATGACACTTTCTGTATGACACTTTCTGTATGACACTTTCTGTATGACACTTTCAATGTGTGGAATTGCTTAGAAACACATTTATTGGCAGCAGAGTGGCATCCACGCGATAAACAGCCAGCACAAGTACTGATACGAATATAGAAGTACACAAATGCCTTCTTAATGGCTAGCAAGCAGTAACAATGAATCCCAAACGATCAATTGATAAGAAGTAACCAACAGCTTCCTCATTATCCACGAGCCATCCGAACGGTCAACTCATACCGCACCTGCTCCACCAGCTTGTTCTGCTGGCTGGCCATTATCAACAAGTAGTCATAGTTCTCTAGCGTGTTCATGATAATCTGCCGCCTCTGTTGCTCTTGGAAGTTCATCGACTTGTCTTGCACCTCATCAACGTCCATAGTCGCGAATTTAACAAGCAGATATTCTGACCATCAAATGACACCTGAAGAGAAAAGGCGGATTCTTCAAGAGAGAAGAGCAGCCAAGATGGCCGGTGGCAAGGCCACAGACAGACTCAACAATATCTTGAACCAAGGTGATTCGGTCAAGACATCTTCTGTGGTTTCTGTATTGGATAAGAAGACTGAACAGTCTCAACAGGCCGCCAGTGAGACCACTAAAACAAGCCCTACTGATGCTCCTACGCCAATTGCTAAACCCACACCTGTGTCTAAGTTCCACCACGATGATGACCCAGACACGTCGGATATAGAACAACTTCTCAGCAGCAGAGTGTCGCCAGCTCCTGGCCTTACCTCGAATCCTCTGACCCAAGATATCGATGAAATGTTCAGCAAGATGTTTGGTGGTGCTGGTGGTAGTTCCGGTAGCGGAGGTCCAGACCCGCTTCAGGAAATGATGATGAACATGATGAAGCAGGAGAATAACGGTGCTGGTGCCAGCCTTGAAGACCAGGCATATGAAGCTCAATTGCTCAAATATAACATCTACAGACAAAAACAATTGAAGTATAAATTCTTGGTGGTAAGGTACCTTGGGGTTCTTATAAATTTCTTGTACCACTTTGCCAACTTTGAGGGGTTTAGATCGTCAAGTTATAACTATATACGTGTGAGAGAAGCAGTTCCAAGTGCCAATCAATTCTTCATCATCCAAGCATCTTTGGAAGTGGTGATATTATCTAGTTACTATTTGATCAGCTCGGGTAGGAAAGCCGTTGAGAGCTTGAGCGACGATAATTTGGTGCTTAAAGGGATCTCTATGGCAGCAGCTTTTGTACCTGCAGTGCAAAGGTACCAGCCATTGCTTATACAATTGGTGAAGTACTGGGAGCTTTTGAGCATGGTGTTGGGCGACTTGTCGTTGATTGCAGTGTTGTTCGGGGTAGTGAGTTTTTTGGAATAAGTAATATATTTTAAACTTCTAGTAAATATTCAAACTATGTACATGCTAAATTGTTCAGTCACATAGGTATTGACAAGTTTCATCTTCGGGTCAGACCTATATTTGAGAACCAGGTTGTCAACATCTGGTTCATCTTACCAGTTCTTGTTCATGTCCTTCCTCTTGGCCTCCAAGATCTTCTCTGCTGAAGAGAATCTTTTTGCCTTATACAAATTGTAAACAAGCAATCCAGTGGAACAAAGAGATACACCAAACCATGTGATCATATACTGCAAATGGTTGTTGGTAAAAGTGACCTTTGGAATCTTCCCAATTGGCACTCCGTTTTTTATGAATTCAAACTCTTGAAACTGCATTTCAAATTCATCGCCCTTGAAAAGCTCTTTGGTGTTTTCGTTGCCCAAACCGAATATGTTCCATCCTCTTGTTTTGGGCTTATACTCTGGATGATCCTTCATATCATAAACCAATTGACAGTATACCGGTAAAGCCCCGGACTGCGCAGCCATGGCAGCAACATCAGGGATGAAGAATTGTCTGGTTCTTTCTTCATGGTCAAACTGCATCGACGATTTGGAAGGCATGTTTCTGAAAAAAGCTTCAATTTCAATCTCTCCTGAAGGGAACGCAAGATGTGAAAGGTAGCCATTTTGTCTTGAAGAAGGGATAACTTTTTCTTTAGAGATCCAACCTCTTTCGACCAAAATCGGTTCACCACCGTCTGAACGAATAAATGGCACAACAACAAGGTACCCGCTCATACCATTTTTAAGCCTAGGGCCCAAGAACATTTCTTGAGAGTAGTCAAAGTGACCCTTTAATTTGAACCTTCTGTACTCAAAATCCTTGACGGCTTCTGGGTCCAAGCTCACAGGGAGACTGTCTAACGGTGGCTTGGCAAGCTCTTTTTCACACTTGGAGATCAAGTTGACTTTCCAGTCCAAACGTTTGACTTGCCAGCATCCCAAGCCGAATGAGATTACTGGCATGGCGATCATGAGTCCGAAAAGGACTTTTCTAAACACGGGGTGACGCGATTGGATTTCTGCATCAGTGACATTGACCTTACGGGTGGCAATAGGTTTCCAGTCAATGGTTGGGGTTTTGACTGTTCTTCTGAACGTCAAGGGACGGGCCCTGAAGAGTCTTGAGTTCATTGATGAATTCGCGAAGTTGCAAAACGAATTTGAGCAGATGAGGGAAGAGAAGGGCATTTACGGAATAGGGGAAGCGAAAGAGCAGTGGACGAGAAGACGGGTTCCGAAAAGCTGAATAGCAATATTAATTATGCTTATTTAGAATATACTGTGGGAGTTCTTCCAGAGATTTGAAAGAGGTTCCTCCAGCTCTGACAAGTTCCTCCAGCTCTGACAGAAGCAGCTACTAGCTACGTAGATCCATATCCCTGTATCTATCACAAATGTTCCCCAATCTGAATAGTTAAACAAGGAAAGCCGAACGACACCTGAACACTAGTCTACAGCTCTACAATACAATCATTATTAGGTATATTAATCTACTCATCACAAGGACATTCAGATGTGTACAACACCACGTACTGCAAAACCACAGAAGCACCGTCGATTTCGGTGGTAACAGTGGAGTACGAAGTTTCATAGTCTCCTGGTGGCACGTATGGCTGGGTGAGGGAAGGAATCAATGAAGAGATCTCTGGAAGTGATGAGCTTTCAGCTTCAGCAACAGCGCTGGAGATTTCTTCAGCCTCAGCGGAGCTACTTGCTACAGCACTGTCAGCTTCAGCAGAGGTTACCGCACCAGCAGTACTAGAAACAGTAGCACTAGGTTCACCGGTAATTTCACTGTCGATAGACGTTTCGTCAACCACGCTGGCCAAGGAGAAAGAAGTACTAAACTCAGTGGTGGTGGTCAACAGCCCACTATTATACCACACGTAGATTGTCTCATAAATGTACTCGTCGTAACCCATCAAGGTGGTTGTTTGGGTCACAGTGGGAGTATAGGTGGTGTAGGTTGTGGTTGTGGACTCATATTCTTCTGCCACAGCCCAGCCAACAAGTAAAAGGAGCGACAAGTAGTTGGAAAGCATCGGTGGTGGTAAACTCCATGGCCCAGCACTAGTTTATATACTATCTGGTATTGCAGTATCATTGAAGACATCAAATGGGTGCGAAATATTTTCGCAGCAATAGCCAGCATTCAGCCAGCATCGTAAATAATACGACAAACAAGGAAGTGATGAGCTAGGCTTCTAACAGATGCATGATGTACGGAGGGATGAATGGCGTGGGAAACCGTGATGTGTTTAGCGATCGCCAGATGCGATGAGGTTATTAGAATTATTAGCAGATAATTTGGCTAGTGGGATAAGGTTTAGTGCGATTGAATTATCGGACTTGTGAGGACGCGGGGGTCGGCGGTGCGAGGTAGGCGGGATGAACGTAGACGTAGACGTGGCGGCGAGGTGGGGCGCTGGATTTAATAGGGTAGACGTGGAGAGGTGTCGAAATGTGCTTCCAAATATGCTGGTATTCTCAATTCTGATTTAAGCATTTTACGCAACCATTTTCTCTTGTAATTCCCAACTACAATCAGACGAATTTATGCACTAGTTCGCTTCTTGATTCCCTCCACCGTTTCTGCCAATTCAGGAAACTCTGTTGCTACTTTCAGAGCCAAAACGTCTCTCAACTTCCCGAAATTCTCCATCTTCGCCTTAATCCGAGCGTTCGACTTGGCATTCACCTCAATGAACTCTCTGGTGTAGATGTCCGGGTTTCTTCCGTCCTCTATGTAGTTGATGATATCTACCGGAATGGGGAACTGTGCAGTTTCGGCGGTGTTGATGTTATCGAGCTGGGTGATTATTTGGTTGAATTTGTGTACAAGAACTTGGTGCGATTGGGGAGTGCCTTGGTTGTCGTGCACAAGCACCCCGGCCTCGATAAGGCTTTCAATCAAGAGCAGGAGCTGCTCTGCTGTGTGTACGAGTGGTCTGCTGTGCTGGCTGGCGTCGAGGTTTGCGGTGGTCATGATAATAAATATATTTTCTAGGTATTTTATGGTCAATATTTTTCACCAAACGAATGCGAAATCTGAAGTGCTAAATCTGAATGCGAAATGTCAATGAACGTTACGCTTAGGTACGACAGTCTGAAGTATAGGGAGGCCAGGCGCGGCAGGGCACAGGCAGCTGCAACTCCTATCCAAGAGGGTATACATATTTCTCAAATGTCCGACGTGGAGACCTCACTTAAGGCTATAGAAACATACTCCTTCAATGAGCAGCATTGGCTTTATGAGGTAAGAAATATCAGTGAGAGGTTGCATTTTTTGAAAGATAGCTATAAGCTAGTGAGTGCATTCCGTCGAAAACGTGGGCGTGGTGCCGCCTCTTCGGCGCCCCTGCTCGCCATGGAAGGCTATCTATCTGAAGAAGACGAAGGAAGTAGCACCACAGATCCAAGTCCGGCACCATCGCTGGCCAAACGGGCCCGAAAACCGAATCCTAAATAGACAGCACGGGGCTCTTTACGTACTGGTGTTTTTGTAATAATGCATATTAACGAGAGAAGTAGAGACGATTGTAGAGTTTTATAAAGTATTTGGATGCTTGTTGCCAGAACCACCAGGAGCTTATAAAGCTGTTTTGTAATCACAGGGTGTGGATGGATCCCACAATCCAGGCATTAAAGAACTGTGGGATTACACATGTTTATATTTCTAGTATGTAAAATATTGTTCTGTCCAGCATGGGTTGTGAAATTCACAAAACTTTCTCGACTGAGAAGTTGGTATTTGACACAATTGTCTTCCCTACACGCCCCCTCTATTACTACTGGCTATACTATTTTCTCTTCACTCTCCTTCCCTAAGGAACGCCCTAGTTGTCCTCATTTTTAGTGTCATCCTTCCATCTGCTCACCGTCTTTTGCTCACTGTCTGCCCTCAACACTCCTTCCTATCTCATCATTTTCGCGCTCGCCAATTCAAATACAACTTAGCATGAAACCAGTCGTCTCAAGTGGTAAAGCATACTTCTGCACCATCCTCTCGGTGTTTGGAGTGGTGATCCTCTCTTTCATTGCATACCTTTTCCAAACAGGACACGAGTCTATGGTTGGATCGATCAATGACCCTGAAAATGGTAAAGAGGTCGCCAAGACTGTATTTGGAGCAGTGATAGTGTACCTTTTATTCTTCTTATTTTGTGGCTGCCAGGTGTTGCTTATCCAAAGACAAAGCCGGATTCTGTTATGATCAGAATTGATTTTCTGATGTGATGGATTTTGTTGGGATTTTATTCAAAAACACTATATATTAAATAGATAATATACTACAACTTTGCTACCGACTCTTTACCACGCTTCCAGTATGAACCTCCCAGCCAGTCACAAATATCAAACACCAAGCTTCTAACATCAGCGATTTGTTCTTTGGGGACTCCCAAGTTGACAGCTCCTCTCAAATGACCCTTCAATTGAGGGTTTACATCTTGAGGAATTAAACTGGTTATAATGCACAAGCTTGTTTCCTTGTCACTCAAAATCTCGTTGTAGCTGAGAATGTTACTGTAGTAACTTTGGTAAATAAAGTACCATAAGTCTGGGTAAGCTTGGTAGAGCTGGTTCCGGATCTTCTTGTTCAAATTGTTGGAGTAAATACGGTTCCACATGTCACTACCTCTTTTAACATTATTAACGATAACGTTTTGGTTGATTGAGGTGGGACTGATAGGTCCTTCTATAGTTTCAACAATTTCTTCATCATCCTCTAACTTGGTTCCAAAACTATCTTCTTGGACGATTTTTGAAGACGGGAACTTACTGTGGTTAATAATGTTTGGTCTTTGAGCGTGTTGGTTATGGTTTCTAAAGCTGGTAGGTGTGACATTTTTAAGGGAAGTCAATGCGTTGATGGTCTTTGGAATACCAACCAAACCACCTACTTTAAGGAGCACTTCTCTAAACTTGAGAGTAAGCAAGTTCTGAAATTCAAAGATGTTGGCTGATTTATTGAACTTAAAAGTGAGTGGAAGCTTATCATAGTAGTTGTAAGGGATCAACACATCAGGGAGACCAATACCAATAGACGTGAGTTCCTCATACTTATCACTTGATGCTATGGAATCTTCAGCTAATTTAATAAGGAACTGATCAGTCAAAAGTATTGGATCGCTTTTGAATTCAAGCAATTGTTGTCTCAAAGCAAAATGATATACCTTGGGGATTTCTTCTGGCTGGTTCAATGCACTGAGACAGGCGCAGGCAATAAGGAACCATGAGTTTTGAAGCAGTGGATACTTGTAGGCTAATCTAACCAATCTTTCAGCAGTAAGTAACGACATCCGAGGAACACTATTCTAAGATTATTCGCAGTGCGATATGTGATAAATGTATGCGGGGGATGCAAAGTGCGTAGGGGAGTAATTTACAGCCAAGTGCGCGGTAGCGGGCGGGCGACGCTGGTGGTACAAGCAAGCGAATTCGTGGTACAGACGCGGTGGTGGTCGCAATCTGCTTATCTCCTCAGACGCCTATAGATTCCACTCTGGACTATCCACTCATACTCCTGATGAGAATAAGGATAAAGACCATGGAAGATCCTAGATAGTACTTTCACTGCTTTTCGTCTCTTTCTTGCTTCTGCCCACTTTGACCATGACAGAGAGCAAATATCTAGGTTACAGTGACTAACTAACACACTGATGACTTCTTCTTCAATATATTTTGTTAATGAGATATGATAGTTGCCAAGATGAAGCAACTGTGAAAGCTGAGTATAGCTTATTCTACTAGGATTTTTTACATCTCTTGCACCGAATCCTCCTATTTGGGCATTTCTTATTTGTTCCATCGGCGCCAATTGAAACCTTGGATCTTTCTTTAGCGTTTTTAATGGGGTTATTTTTGAACGAATATCTCTTATAAAACGGTGTTTATCGTATCTTAATATAACGTTGAAAGATGTATCATTTTGCGCTACCAGCACACGAGGCGGTATCGACAGGTAAAACAGGGGATATTGGTAACGGCCCATATCATATAAAAGAGTTGGTTTAGATAAGAACCGCTCTAAGCGGGGCAGTGATGGTGACCCTGAAGATGACGGGGAGCCATGTGAGCTCGATTCGGATGAAGGAAGAGAGAGTATATTCAATCTGGGTTGTTTGTGTGGTGCCAAACCGTCATGGTCTACGAGATATGACAACTGGGGGTAACTTACAGAAGGATCACCGAGAGGAGTGCGTGTGACGTGTATAGAGGGACGGTGATCCTTTGTTTGTAAAGTATCAGGAAGTAATTTGGGATTGATAGACATGAATATCAGTGGGAAAAGCAGCAGCTTATATAGGCCAGGGGGTGCAAAACAGAGCCAAACAGATCAATAGGTTGGTTTCAGAGGGGTACTGCATAAGGTGCGTTTTCCTGGAATTTACTTGCATGAAAGTTCGAAAAATAACGGAATTATGAGATTAGCAAGTCTCCACTAAAGCTAAGATCAAAGCCGCCCATTGGTCGTACTTGTATTGGAAGCTTTAAAACTATTATTTATCGTAACTGCACATAGGTTAGGTACCCTTTAATGGCAAGATGGCAGGTTTGACGTGCGCATTTTCGGTGTTTTGACGTATGGCACCGAACCATCACACGACTTCAAACCAAATACATTCCCCTATATTTCGCTACTAATTCTCGCAAATAGCCATGAGTGACAGTCAGTTGGGGTATCAAGAAAGCGAGTTATACAAGCAGAAAAAGAAACAGTTTTTCAAGCTATTAGTTCCCGTTGCCGCCGGTATCATTATTCTTGGGTTTTGTGTAGGCCTCACTGGTGGTCTTGCAGGAAATGCTATCAAAAGGAATCGCTCCTGAGATATAAATGCGAGGTTTTCCTACCTCAAGAAATTAATAATGGAAAACCCATTTACGCCTGAGTTAAATGCGACGAAGCCTGGAGAGCTTTCGGTCGAAGAGAAAGACAGAATGAACAAACTTACAACAAGATGGTTCTTGGTCGTGTTAGTATGCACTTTAATAGCCATTTTTATAGGTTCTTTAATAGGTGCTCAAAGATAATTTAATACACGCAAACAATGAAAACACATTATATATTTTACGGATGACAATCACACAAACTCTCAAACATCTCTCAGCTACTAACTAAACATCACCACACTGGGGACCAATTCCACCAGGACATCGAGTCATGTGGTTGATCACTCCTTTTCTTGAAGGTGTAAGGTGCCAAACTTCCACTACAAATAGTGCCTTGGGCATTCTTGTCATTAAATACCACTGTGCTTGGTATCTGTAGATTGATGGCACTTAACATCATCTCTTATTTCAGCCCAATCCACCTTCTTATTGGTATTTCCAGAGTCATATTTTCCTGCGTTTATACAAAAGTAACTCGAAATACCATCTGAGTCAGGGAAGTATTCATCCTCATGTAACAAGTCTCCGAAATTGAAGAAAGAACACAAGGATTTTTAGGGTTCTCGTGAATGAGGATTTTTCCTCTATTCCCGATGGAGTACTCCTTTAGATAAGGAATTGTTAGTACTGAAGGATACAATGTACTTTACTTGTCACCTTTTTCGCCAGAACTTAACCCAATTGAACAGTTTTGGGCTCAAGTGAAAAGCAAATGGAAGAGACATAAGTTGTTGGATAGAGAGACCTTGAGCTCAAGAATCTCTGAAGCTGCAATCGCCATTCCTGTAATCAATATACAGCATAGTATACAACATTATGTAAATTTCTTTGCTATTTGTGAAGCAAGAGAACCTCTCTAGTAAGCCATCAACGACAGCAAGATGCGCCTTTTACCCATTGCCTTGAACCAATTCTTTCTTCGTGTCGAGCAATTGAGTTCACTCTTTTACGGTATTAATAATGGTCGCAAACGCCAATATTACTTTTTAGTTACGCCAATTTCTTCAACAAAAGCCAAAAAAAACAACCATTTCGACATTTAAATTTTTACAATTCAGAATTTTTTACTCTTCTCTCTTCTATTTAGTAGATATACAAAACCCAAAAATTACAAACTCTTTACGCCAAATTTTTTGGTAGGGAAATGATTGTTTTTCAACCTGAAGGTGCGAAAATATTGTTAGTGTGCGACATTAACTTAGCAGAGGTGTTCATTTCATGTGGGATTAACTGTACAGGATGTTCAATAAGTGGAATGAATGATGGTGGGGGTGCAGATAGCAGCGCCAAACAGGCCGAGACAGGCGTGGAAGCTAATCGGAATAGCTATTACTAATACCGGATTTGCAACTAGTTGCAACAGGTTTTGCAGCAGTGTGATCGTGGCAGAACCGCCGCGGCACGCACACCTAAATTGGCAAGTTTTCACCGTTGGCAGCGCCGCAGTTTAAACTGTGGACGTTAAGACAGGCCGCGAGATTAGCACATAGTGCCTAAGACCGTTGGGCCTGTAGTACTGCGACAAGCAGTCCACAGTATGGACTAGTGTCTGCCCCCTCGAGCGCTGTATAGCTAGTGTTCGAGCTTGTTGGGTGGGTCCCGGATTTATACTCGCTCGGGGCAAAAAATCACACGAATCCGGTGGCTCACCAATATTTGTCAAGGGTCTGCCACACCAAGTCACGTGTTTTTCGGTGATCTTGCGCACAACATATTTAAATTGTCTACCTTGCAAAACACAAATTTGCATCAAATGTCTGAGGATCAAGATAGAACCAACAAAGCTATCTTGGATCAGCTCGTGTACATCGATAACTTCATCGGTGAAGACAACGAGCTAAACTTTGATTTGAGTGCTTTTGCAGATGACTCGTTTATTTTTGCAGACGAGGAAAAGCCGCCAAATGATAAGATAGATGAGATGATCAGAGGCAAAGATTCTATACAACTTGATGGATTACTGGGGCTCGAATTGAGTAATTTACCACGATTTCCGGTGCCTCCTGGGGCCAAGAGTTCTTTGGAGCAGGCCGGGTTGAACCAGAGCCAGATTGATTTATTGAGTGCGTTAATTGCTCAGTACCAGCTGGTCCAGAGCGGTGCTAGTAACTCGAATGGCCGTGGCAGTAAAAGCAACGGCAATCTGAACGGGTTCAGCCGCGGGTTTACCAATCGTGGTGGCGCTGGCACCGGCACCGGCATTAGGGGTACTGGTATTACCCATGGTTCAGGACCAGGATCAGGATCAGGATCTGGATTCGGGTTGGGATCAAGCTTGGGAGCCGGATCCTCCTCCAGGTCTGCTCCGGGTATTGGATCCGGCCTAGACCACAACGCCGGGAACAACGAAGGCAATGGCAACCACGATATCGAGTTCGATGATAGTATAAGTCCGCTCGGGATTTATTTCAATAATACCCCGCCAGGCATCGATGCCCCCACGCCGTTTTCCCACCATAATACCGGGTCTACTGTCACGTCGTCCACGTTTACCAACGCACAAAGCATATCTGTCGACCCTGTGCTGCTGCTGGCGCTGGTTGCGTCGACGTCGCCTATTCTGGGCGGCAGTAAACTGATTGATAATGACCTTGACAAGCGTAGACGCAACACGGCTGCTCTGGCAAGGTTTAGAATCAAGAAGAAGCTAAAGGAAAAGCAGATGGAAGATAAAATTAACAATTTGCAAGAGTTGATTAAGAACTTTGAAAACAAAATCCAGACTCTTGAGCTAGAGAATAAGTTATTAAAGAACTTGATTATTGAAAAGGGCAGTGAAAAGAGTGAAAATGAGTTAAAAATGCTACGAGAAAGAATTTTCAATGAAAAGAAGGACTCAGGTTATGAAATCAAGAGAGAATTCGATGATATAGATAGTATATGAGGCATGAATGTATAATTACTGAAGCTATATGCTAGGTATAGTTTGCAGTAGAACCAGAAGAGGCTAATTAAGTAGGCTATGGGATAGACACTAAGCTTTCAAAGCGAGCTTTCAAAGCGACTGTGTACAGCGTAGCGTTGGCTGGCGATACGGCAAGTTGATTTCTTTGGCTTTAATGCATCACCTGCTTGACACACTAAGTGGTCTAATAGTACTGCAGCATCAAGCTCTTTCCTGTTTAATGCTGCCACTGTGCTGCCAGATATTGTAAAGCTAAATACTCATGACGAATATGTAGATATAAGGCCTGGCTATCAGCTATTAAGTTGGGATTGTGTAGGGTGTTCCAGGCTTAAAGCTAACTTGTAACTTTCACTATTTGATTCAAGCAGATGGGGCTTTTAGTGAATAGTCTTATATTAGTCGAGGGCAGCGGATATATAATAGTAGAACAGCTTTCAATCTAGCTTTAAGCTCATTGGTGATTATTGAAAGACAGCGTATGAGACATATGTATAGCTTTCAGCAGCGAAAGGTTCAAAGAGAATGCTCTAGCTGATCATGGTGTAGTGTAACTGGTGACACATGGACTCTTTAAACTATGGGGACAACCAGCCTGCCTACCAACAGCTAACGAATGAGCGTTCCAAATTGGTAGCTGGTACGACTTATATCCTCACCATATGCTAAACGGAAACTACTAGATGATAGTATCATTAATCATGGAGATTTCATGTGTGGTACTGCAAATAAACGCGCATCTTTTTGCAGCCAAACGAATCATTTAATTGAGCACTTGGGGTATGAGGTACAACTGGCTGCACCTGCGAGATTAGATTTGTAATGTGTATCGTGGTGCTCACAATATAGCAGCTGGCACCTTTGGAGAAGGTTTTACATATACTATAAGAGAGGTTCTCAATGTGCCATCCTGTTGCATCGTTCAATCTTCTGGAGAGTAATCCTATATCGCTTCACTCAAGGGTTTTCCAACGGGCACAATTAGGAGGTAAGCTTCATAAAGTTGAAAGAACACTTTGAAACTGCTAGCAGCAAAGCCGACCAAACTAGTGGCTGTCCATGGCCTGGCTTTCAACTCTTCTTTGACCCTCAATATAACACTGAAAGGCAAAAGTTCTTGAAGTTTAGATCATAACTTCAAACCGGACTCTCAGAACATCGCCCATAGGACAGAGCTCATTTGCTGCAATGGTTTGTTAAGTTATGGTGGATAGCATTCTAGTAGGTTTAAACGGGACAGTTTATTTATTCCCGGCCTTTATTGCGATAGTCTTGTTGCTAAGACCGACTCAACGCCAAACTCAACAATAAACTCAACATCCAGCTCAACAAACTCAGCATCGAATGCACCAAAAGCATCAAACGCACCGAAAGCACCGAAAGCTATGCCACCTACTCTGAATCACACCAGCACCTCCTACAAGCTCGTGCGATCATCCTGTTGAATTGCGGAATTTGCAACCAGAATAAGACACTATTTGTAATGATATGGCCGGTCTTTGGTTAGTGACGGCATGCTTAATTATGCAAGATCGTCTGTATTAGGAAGCATCTTAAAGGGTGTCTGCATTAGGAAACATCAAGAATGTCTTATCCCTAAGTTAGCCCCACATGTATGCTAACCACCAATTAAAGAGGTGTTCATTTTCAAGTCCGGTTGATCAATTAACCGTGTGCATTTGGCCCATAAATTCCAACATGCAATTTCATGCAAGCTAGACTGCAATAATCAATAATGGACGTATCTACAGGGCTAATATCTTGTTGCTAAGGCGTGCGATGGTGCTGGTGCGATGGTGTAATGCGGCGCACCAGCCGGCGTTTTAGCCATCAGTTTAGGCATTCTGGACTATACAGGGGATGCTAATCCGGAATCCCAACAGTAGAGGCCTTTGTTCGCTGAATGCAGTAGATATGAGTCAGGGTTGAGCAGTTTTGCCAAATGTGAGACAGTCGTTGGAGGTAGAAGGTGGGCCAAATGCTGCGGGAGCACCTAGCAAAACTTGCAGGTTGGTGTCTCGTGAGTTGAAGTTATACACGCCCTTGCTTGCACCAGCTAGCTAGCTTTTTCCCCTGCTGTCGCCATGTCTCCACAATGCCCCACCTACCAGGCCCCATTCAAAAGCTTCCGGTCAAGAGATTAGCTTACGATATTTACAGCATTTATAGCATTTACGGTCTATATCTATATTACACTCATTATCATTACTCATTTGAATTGCGGCGAAATTTAAATTTCTTCATCTTAAATAAACTCTGACTTTGTCCCGACTTCTTCTTTGATTCCACGTCGGAGGAAGGCAGTGGTAACTTAACAATTGGCTTAGGGGCAATCCCATTACTAATTGGCAGTTTAGGGTATTCCGGAGAAAGCGATGCGCGTCGCAGATTACCACGCGGGGTTCCCGTAGCTAAGCTATTACTGCGAGTTAGAAACGAACGATCCGGGCCATCGGTGGTGCTGCCCCTTCTTGAAGTGATGGCAGATCCGGTACTACTGCTACCACGACGCAGTGAAAACGGGCCACTTCCCGTTCCACTTCCGATGCTTACAGCGCTGCCACGACGTTCAGTGCTAACGCTTGCACGACGCTCTGTGGTGCTCCCACGGCGTTCAGCAGCTACGCTGCCACGGCGTTCAGTGCCAGTCCCACGGCGGTCGCTGCTGCTTGAAGAATGCTCTTTCCGCCGTACCGAGCTAATAAACTGGTTATAGCTATCCAATAACAACTCATATATGATCTTATAACTCTTCTTTAATACGTCGTTTGGTGGAGCCTTCACTAACAAGCTATGCTTATACAGGTAGGGCAAGTTTATCTCTTTCGGCAGATCGTCCAACAAATAAAGCCTGGTGATCTCTGACCATTTGACGGGTTTTTCTTTGTCTTTTAGCCGGTGATACCGGTTAACGTCCTGTACGAATTCGAAGTTTTCAACACAGTGACTTTGGGAAAGATACCTAACAAATCCAGAACGAGTATACGGGGGTTTCTCTCGGGGTGGCAGCTCCAAGAGGTGCTGAAGAGATGGAGCCGTCATTTAGAGGAAAAAAATGTGGAGCGAGGGTGCGATTTATAGAAAACCGTTGGAGTTACACAAATGAAACGTTTTATTGTCGGGATAAGGCAGGTGCAGCATTTTTGGTTTCAAACAGGCAAAGCCACTGGTTAATATGAGAAACAATTACCGGGTGCCGGTAGAATGTTGGCGGAAGGTTGTGAATATTTTCAAGCTACATTGCTAGAGTTGGGAGGTTATTCAGTTTTAGAAGGTTTAGCATTATGATTGACCCATTACCATCCACAGTAGTCCCTAGTATAATCATATTGTTTTTACATGTTAGGTATTCGGGTTTCTGTTTTCTCATCGATATGTAACTGCGCGCGGTGTGGTGTCTGACTTGTGGTATCGGGATCGATCTACTGCCCGCACGTACTCGCTGAAGCTATGTGGTGGCCGGCTGAAATTGTCCCAGTTGCGATAGAAACATTAAGCTGTCCCCACTTTCAAATTAGGATATTTTTTACTCGATATCTACTTAAACAACATATTTAGTGCACCGGTTGAAAGTTCTCCTTAGACACTAGCTAGCTTCAGTTACCGAAATGATTGGCCCTGGGTTTAGTTAAACACCGATCCCACCGAGCCAGCGCTAATATATATGCCACGCGGCTCTTTATCACACCACCGTTGGCAGTTCCTGCATCATATAATATGCTATATTTATCTCTATAACCAAGCACAATTGGTATAGAACTAACTACAAGGTGCATCTCCAAGTGCTTGGATACTTTCACAGATATAACTGAATCACCCTCCCCAGCTATCTACCCCTCCTGTATTACCCCTCTGCATCTCATGCATGTACCAAGTTAATTGTTTGGTGCACCCCTTGCCTCCTCAGCTTCTTTGTTCAAAAATGAATGATCACTTTTATTTTGGCGGAATCGTTTGTGGCGCCGAATCACAAGGGATTTGCGCTTTTTCCAGTAATGTTTGATGCGGAGACGATGCTTCGCTGCTTCGTTGTCGGTATTCGTTTGCGTGCTGGGCCTGATTTGGTACCTGTAACCAACTCAATAATGGCCTCCATAATTACATCAATCATTCTCCCCTCGTAGCTTACATTTTAAACTTCCCCAGATTTTCATATATGTTTCATGTGTGAACTCTTGCGCTTGCAGCGGTTTACCACTACCCATGGCCCCAGTTTTTGCATGGGCGCTGATCCTTAATTATGGTGCAATAGATAACCTCTTATCGGCGAGGATCGTGCCAATGCTCGAAAATCGCATTGCCGTTGACGGTGGGATCCTCAAACGGTAAACCTGTAGATGGAATATTCCTGATTGAACAGGTGAAACTGTCTGAATTTAATTTTCTCGTTTTAGAAATTTTTTACTGGTTGCAGGTTGAACCCGTTGCTGGGATGGGTTTGTCTGTGATGTAATCGATTTTCAAGTGGGGCACAAACGGAGTTCATTTTATTGTTAGGGTTCCGAGGGGAAGGCCTGGTGTTTGCTGGTGATGCTCGATAGTAATAGGTTACTTTCTCGAGTGGTAGGGCTCCTTCCAGTGTAAAATGGTCATTTATATAAAGCCGGCTACCGGGTAAATCATGATATCATAGTTTCACACGTTTGAGTCTCCAATACTTACTAAAATGGTTAAAAAATATGGCGCGCTTATTTAGGAAATTACGAGTCCCGAGTCGGTAGACGGTGAGGATCATCGATCTGATTGTTTACGATTTTTACGGCATCTGTATCCACCCTCTGATAGCCGCAACAGGAGTTATTTTGACCCTGGTATTCAGGATTCCCTTTTCGGGTTCCCGCTTTCTCAGGCACCTTTTGTCTTCCCTTTCCAGTGCTCGTCCTTTGGCTGCCAGTCCCTGCTTCGAACCGGCGGGCACGTCACGTGCATTGCTTCGTCACGTGCATTGCTCCGTCCACCTGACCCATTAACTACTCATTTCGAGCACGTCACGTGCATAGATCCCCCGTCTGACCGTCACGTGAAGAAGTCCACCCGACTAAATAGTCCGTTGGCCTCCCATATGCCTCACCCGCTCCAACTCTAACTCTTTTCTGCCTTCTCTTGCTGCACCTGCGCAGTCCGGCCTTTCTCTTGATACCGCTGCAGCATACAGCATCACGAAACAACCTAGACCCACCCTATCCCCACACATAGCACCCACCAATAGCATAGCTCCATCATAGCATAGCTCCAACATAGCATCCAGCATCACACCTGATCCACACCAATACAGCCCCCACCTCTTGCTCCAGCACCATGTTCGCACACGTATACCTCTACAACCTACAGTGATATCTCGCAATCTCAGCCGTCTATTAACTACATACTAGTTGCTCTTGACACGCGTGTTGGTCAGAATGAAATGGTACACCAAGATGCCCACTATCGAGATCAATCCAAACGCAATGGCTATACTGTTCAATTGACCGTCAGTAATCATGTTTGGGAAATTTTCATTTCGCGAACTGATGGGCCCTATAGAGAGATTACTCTATGAGTCTTTGTTACGCTCCAAGCGGTTTCATGCGTTTGTTCATGGCGTGTATAACCGTGTGAACCGTATACGGGTGATCAAGACGGTCACTGCGTATAGGCCGACGGTTGGCCACAAGGTGAATGCGTTTCGTGTTCTTTGGATCAGTGAGTTTAAGGATTTATTCAGACGTAAATAGGCAATATATGAATTATGATGGATGAGGGTCATAGTGTAGCTTCACTTCATGTAGAGCTTTCCAGCTTCCAGTATGGCTCATCAACCTCTCACCTGAAAATAGAAGTGGTAGCCGTGACTGTTAGAATCTTCCAGCCTTTACTCTCGTGATGAAGAGTAATCACAGTTGGTCTTCTTGCAGAAGTAGATGGTCAAAACTCAGACCAGACACCGTGGACAGACAGATACTGGAGATATTTACAACTCGGTTTGATACTCTTCAGGTTAGAAACTTTTCAGACTGGATACTCTTCAGACTAGATACTCATCAGACTAGATACTCTTTAGACTGGATGCTCTTCAGACTAGATACTCTTCAGACTAGATGCTCATCAGACTGGATACTCTTCAGACTAGATACTCTTCAGACTACAATACTAGTAACATCCTAGGCTACTCATTATCACAGACTACTTATTACAGACTACTCATTATCACAGACTACTCATTATCGAATATAATCACAGAATACTTATAGTACATTACTACAGACTAGAATACAAGATCAACTCCAAACCACCGTTGCCAGTCCATTACCACTTATAGCTCATATGGACCATTTCCTGGTCTAGCATCCAACTGACTATCACACAAATGGTAACTGATTCAACTCTGCCCACCAGGACGATATTAAGCACAGAAGGTTCAAGTTGGAACATAGGACGGTTGAGCCAAGGCCTAACACGACAACACCGCACCAAGCTGTCTATGCAGCTGTCAATACAACAAGCTGTCAATACACCAAGCTGTCAATACACCAAGCTGACCACACCAGGCCACTCATCAACCAAACTTCAACAAATCGTCCTTCAACAAATCGTTCTTCACATCATCTATAGTATACGCTTCCTCCACCGCCTCAAACTCAGCTAGCTCATCCTCTCCTACTCCCCGAGAAGCCTTGTGGTACTTCAGCTCATATAGACACTTAAATAAGCTTATCTTGAACAGATTGATCTCGCTCAACTTCACGTCGTCGTCGATAATAAACTCAAACGTATCACCCACATCGCCATTAAGATCAATCCAGTTGATCGCCTGGCTCCCGTTGGGCTTTTCAATGAACTTGAACCCCAAGTTCTGAATAATCATAAACATCCACTCATCCTTGGACTTGGTGGAAACGTCGATGCTGATTTCCTGGTCGTTTTCGTCGTCGCTGTCGAACTCGTTGTCGTCTGTGGATGCAAGCTCTCCCTCCTGGTACACCTTGGTGACGCTCAACTGGTAGTAGAACGGCCTGGTGGTTTGACGAATGGAAATAAAGGCGTCGTTATAAAGACACTCAAGAGACCCTTTGGGCGAATTGGGCGCACGGGTGAGATAGAGCTTACCTTTGGAAAGACTGCTGATCTCGTCAGTCGGCGTCTTGGCCATAAACTTGCGGATAAAATTCATGGATGGAGGCTGGCTGATAGACTGAGAATGAGATTAACGAGATTTGATGCGATTGATGAGACTGTGGTGCGACGTGAGAGTCGATGATATTGGCTTGGAGCAGCGAGGAAGCCGGTGCGAGAAGCGTGTGAGCAGGCCGAGGAGCGTGTGAGCAGGCCGAGAAGAGTGTGGTGTAGGCCAGGTAGGAGTATGTGTCGTGGTGTTGGTCAGCGTAGCAGAGTTGTGGAAGAAGAGGTGGCGGTAAGCACTCGCGGTACTGCGGTGGTGTCGTGGTAGCTGTGATACTCATCGCAGCGATGGCGCGAATTATCTCTTCTCTATTCCCTGCTTAGAGATCAAGCACACAGACAAGTACACGGACACAGTACACGGACACAGTACACGGACATACACACACACTCACTCACACACACTCACACTCACACACACACACACACACACACACACACACACTCACACACACATCCATGTTCAAGACTTTCCTAAGAACCATCTCAAAGTCTACCAAAGATACCCCAGTCAGACCAACCCTCAAAGCAAAGCTCAAACACGAAGAAAAGGCGTTCCAGAAAAACCTACCCGAATGGACAAAACGTGCCCAGTCCACCAAACAAAGATACGGCACCTGGCAGCCTTCTAAGAAACTCAACCGTCAGCAAATCCAAGATGTTCGTAACATGGCACTGTCGTTGGACGGAGTGAAAACAAAACAGCTAGCAGACATATTCAGGGTTTCTCCTGAAGCCATAAGGCGGATTCTTAAGAGTAATTGGGTGCCGACGGAGCAGGATGAAGATAACCTTTTGAAGAGAGAAGAGAAGAAACGGCTAGCAAAGGTCCAGCAAAGAGAGGAAGAGAAACACACAAGAAGGCAGAGAAAGAAGTGGAACGACAAGGCGGATTCCGATTCCAAGCCTGGCTGGGCGAAGGAGAATACCAGGCGAGACATGAGTGATCTTCTTGATTAGAGCAGACAAGAGGCTTTAGCATGATCTATCGTATCCAACCATGGCCAACTCCAAGACACGTCAGATATTCGAGAGACAGATCAGTATATAATAACAGCATTACCTGTAAATAGACCTATCCTAGAGCATGAATACACATGAATACATAGAAAGCACCAGTATTAGCTCGGTATTGTAACTCTCAGATATTCAGTCCAAGCTTTCAGTCCCAGCTTTCAGTCTAAGCTTGCACTAAACTCTAGCCTCCCATCAACTCTAGCCTCCCATCAACTCTAGCCTCCATCCAAGCCCTCGGTAACTCCAGCCATCCATCTGCAAAACCCGGCTTCGAAACATCTTCACCCGCACGTGACTCCTATATCACAGGATTCCGCGACCCCAGAATATCTTCACCATGTCTATACCACGGTTGACCATCCCAGAGGCGGCGTTTGACCCTGCCATATACAATGCCTCCAGGTCCCGCTCGAGGCTCCTCATCTACCTCCTCAAGCTAACCAACACAAGTGCCATTCTCCTCGTCATCATCTACCTCGTTGGCTACCTCGGCATCAAACCGCTACTTGACCTCACGGCGTCACGCCGTTTGGAACTCCTCGAAACTTACAGACACAAGCTAAGAGATACATACTTGCTGCTAATCTCAAGCGTCGACTATATACCTATAGTCGGGCTCAACAAAAACGGCAAGGTTGTCAGTGACGCAATTATTCAAACCAATAACTCGTTCTTGGACAAACAGTCGTTGACCGCCGCCGAAAAGCTTGAGCAGTTGAACAAAGATGACAAGTTGAACCAAGCAAAGGTCTTGGGCAAACTACACAAGTTGAGCGACGTCCTTCAGGATTGTACGTCTTATTCCATCAAGGAAATGCCCCACTACAAGAACACCAGAGAAACCGTCAAGGAGTTCCAACATCACATCGACACAAAGCTCTTTGATTACGACGAGTTGTACAGTGTTGGGTCCGACAAGAAGAGGAACTTGGTTGTGGATACCAAGAACGATATCAGGAGCATCAAGGGATTATATATGAGTGGGAAGGCGTAGATAGCACAATATAAGAGATTCGTACCGGAGTTGCCGAGTCAGACGTAGTATTGGTATAGGCCAGTATGGCCGAGTATACAGAGAGCTTAGAAATAGAGACTGAAATAGAGACTAGATCGAGAGGATTGAGCGATCGAATTGCCTCATCCTCCAGTATTTGTCTCAACTTTTCAATTCTCACTCAAATTCTCAACCATGGCATTATCTGAGGACGAGTCGTCCAACCAACCGTCACAGCTCCCTTCGGAAGTGGACCTTGAAGACGAAGAAGAAGAGGAAGAAGAAATCGAAGACTCCGAAGACGACAAACAACTCGACGACGACGACATCCCGGACGTCAGTGAAGAAGAAGAGGCATACAAGCTTGAGGATCCAGATGAAATGGACGAAGATCTCGAATTGAAAGACGACGAGGAAGAAGAGCACAAGTTCGCCAGGCCGGCGGTGGTTCGCCAGTCACAGTCCCAAAGGGGGAGCCGCAAGCGTAACATGAACTACTATGAAGAAGACCCGGAAGAAGAGTCTCAATCGCCAGAGCCTATCAGCAAAGCCAAACAGACCCATTCCTCCACAACCCGAATGAATATCCAGCGTCCCGACGACTTGGATCCCGACTTGATCTTGACCGACGAAGAAACCGAATATAACCCTGCCAACCATAAAAACAGATTGACCGAAAGGCAGCGTAAAATTGACCATGGCGTCGACTTGGACGCCGTCAGGAAAGCGAAGAAGGAGGAGAAAATGCAAAAGAAAGAAACCGAAGAAGAAGCTGCGCTTCGTAAGGCCGAAACCGCAAGAAGAAGATTGGACTACAAGAACAAACAGCTTGAGGAAGAGAAACAGGATACGTTGAACAAGCTCTTGAAGAGAAGAGCAGTCAAGGTAAGAGATGTGGAGGACGCAGAGTCTCAAGATGAGTCCAAGACGTTGAAGCCCCGGCGTCCTGTGAGAGGGCACGGAGCTTTTGTGAGGTATGTGAATAACATCACCAGTCTTAACGGCAATTCCACTCTTAGTTATAACGTGTGATACAGACAGAGGAAACAGACAGAGGGAAACAGACAGAGGGAAACAGACAGAGGGAAACAGACAGAGGGAAACAGACAGAGGGAAACAGACAGAGGGAAACAGACAGAGGGAAACAGACAGAGGCAAGAAGGCCGGTGGATCCTTAGTTCAAGTTGTTTAGTTAGTAGAATGAAGACTACCAGCGTGTCACGTAGAACCAGGGTATAGAAGCTGAGGATACCATGGAGCGGAATAATATAGAGACTTGAGGATGAGAAGGGATGAAACTATGAGCAGTATGGGAACATAAGAACAAGTAAGACTCCTTGGAAACAGCTACAATTTCCATCATTTCACCTATTCTATCTCTTATTGGAAAACCACTACAATTGGCTTAAAGTGAAGTATCAGACTCTTTTTATTGGCTTTCCTCTGAAATCCTGTTCCATCAAAGAACAAATGAATGCATTGGTTTCTGTTTGTAAAACATCCATTAACTGGGATTACCAGATGCGACTAGACATGATGGTTGATAAGGAGAGAAATTGCAACAAACGGTTATAAGGAGAGAAATTGCAACAAACGGTAATAAGGAGAGAAATTGCAACAAACGGTTATAAGGAGAGAAATTGCAACAAACGGTAATAAGGAGAGAAATTGCAACAAACGGTTATAAGGAGAGAAATTGCAACAAACGGTAATAAGGAGAGAAATTGCAACAAACGGTTATAAGGAGAGAAATTGCAACAAACGGTAATAAGGAGAGAAATTGTACAACAGCTTGCGGTTAAAAATAGACAACTTGATTCAAACAATAACCAATCGTTGATTCAGCAAGCTGCAACTTCAATGCGAATGTCAATCAATGCGAATGTCAAGTAATATTCAGTAATAATACACCAAGCTGTAATAATGCGCACCCAAGTTGTAATAATACGCACCCAAGATGTAATAATAATCACTTCTCCAACCAAACCTGCAGTAATAATTGACGCAACCTGTAATATTCCCGCAGATCTGACATTATTTTTCACTAGCCCTTCCCCCTCTAACTCTCCTTTCCTCGCAAATCGATACCTCCCTTGTCGCCTCTCACCATATATATATAACACGTTCTACACCCAACACACATCTACTCCGAATCGCTCTACAATCCTGCCTACAATAACATCATCACTTCGCCAGAGCTAATTGCCAGAACGAAATGCTCCCAGTGCGAAATGCTCCCAGTGCGAATGTTCCCAGTGCGAATATCACTGGAAAAAATCATATATCCTTCAAAACAGTTAAAGGACATCCTATTGTAACGCTATTAGTGCCGTGCATCCGTTCATAAATATTACTTACGTCGAGGACCTTTAGTCTACTTTGCTTAGCGCATCACCATCCCCCAACCCAACTTCTCCCCTCCCCCTTTTATGGCTACATGCCTAAAACCATTTAAGCGCTTGGCCAATTCTAATGAATGGTAATACCAACTTAAACGGCATGAATATGAACATGAACATGAACATGAATATGAATGGCGCTATGCCCACCATGCCCCCGTCTCAACCAATGATGCAGAACCCAAACTTCTTGATGCAGTCCCAGCAACAGCCGCAGATGCAACAGTCTCAGTTGCCTCCTCATCAATCGCCCCATCAACACGCCCAACCTCCACCCCAGCAGTCACGCCAAGGCTCGGGATCCGTACCGCTGCAGCATCAGATGAGTGGTCAAAACATCCCCGGCAATGCTGCTATGCAAGGCCAGAATCCTGGCAATCTGGGCCAGAATGGTCCTGGCCAAGCTGGCCTGCCCACTCTCCCTCCGGGTGCCCAAGGTCAGCGAATACAACTGCAGTTCATCAACCAAAGCCCCAACATGCAATTCCCTCAGCAGGTCGGCCAGCAGGTCGGGCCCGTCCCTCGATACATGACACAGGCCCAAGCCCAAGCTCAGGCCCAAGCCCAAGCACAAGCACAACATGCTGCTCAGCAAATGCGTCCAGGAATGCAGAGGGCTGCAACCATTCAACAAATGGGCCCGGCTGCAGGACAGAATCCTACCAAAACTCCCAACCAATTGAATGCTTTCAACCCGATGCAGCCACCTAATTCTGCTCCACTTCCTGGCAGTGCTGGAAGTAGACTGACAGGCAATTCCACTGGGCATACACCACAGATGGGGAATCTGGCCCCTCCAAATTCATTGCAGTCTGCTGCTTTCCCTCCGCAGATGGGTGCACCTAAAAACTTCAACCAAGTTCCTCAAGGCCCTCAAGGCCCTCAACCGAATGCTAATGCTCAGGCGGTAACTCCAGCATGGGGACCAGGTAACCCTGCAACATCCAATCCCGGTATGCAACCTGGTCAAGGCAAACCAATGGGAGTTCCTCCTAATGGTTCGTTCACCCCACAAGACCAGTTTTCAAATGAACTAAACATCAAGATTTTCAAGCGTAATCTTGGAAATGCAAGTGTGGTACGAGTGTTGGATATAATTGAACAAATCAGCAGTGAACTGAAGCCAAATCTATGCTCGGTTGATTATTGGAATAGAGTGGTTCAATCATATTTCACACCTTCATCAGCTTTGCGGTTAACAATTGCTCCAGATAGCAATCAACTGCAAGACTCATCTCCTTATGATTTTGGAGGCTCATATTCTAAGCCGTTTGAGTTGAACTCAGTAACGGCTCCTCGATTTTTTGCATCTGTCTTGAAATCAGATTCATTTGATAGATTTACAGTTTCATTACCAGGAACAAAGTTTCAAGTAATGAACAATGGAAGCATCTTTATTGCTTCTAAATTACTACTAACTTACTTCTTCAATGATGGCTCAACTGCAAATGTCACAGGTGGCTGCAAAATTTTGATGAATAGAGATTTCAGAATTGAATGGATAGATTGTAGATTCCTCAATTATCATAGCACTATCAACATTACCAATGTTGATAAGTCGTGGGATTCACTTACCTATAAAAACGATATCACCGAGTTCAAACAAGAATTACTTTCTAAGCTTCGTGAAAATGTATTGTCACATAAACATTCTTCAACTTCAGGGTTTGACACTGATTCCATGAGACTCATACAAATTGGAGATGTGATGTCCAATTTAAAGTCGCTCATGGGTTTTGCTATGGTGAATAATGTTAAACTGCCTTCCAAAGCGCTTGAATTATTCATGACTGCCAATAACAACTATCAAGCCCAGCTAATGAAACAAAGACAAATGCAACAACAAGCTTTCCAAGCACAAGCTGCACAGCTCCAACAGCAACAACAGCAACAACAACAACAACAACAACAACAACAACAGCCCAACCAACCTAATCAACCCAACCAACCTCAACAGCCTTCTCAACCGCATCTGCAAGGACAAACGCCAAGTTCAAGCGGCCCATCACAGGTTAAATCTCAAGGTCCTAAGAATGCCAACTCACCATCCCCCCATACATTGGAAGATGATAAGCTCAAAAAGAGAAGATTAAGTGTAGCAGGTAGTGCTGCCAATTCTCCTCTAAATCCAGAAACAGTACCTAAACGAAGAAAATAGAGTTGACGTTTCCGTTTCCGTTTCCGCATATTCCGCCGACCTTGGAAATGAACTTCAATCCCTTTCGATATCGTGCTTAGCCCACGCATTTCATGTATTTATCCTTCTGTAATTTTAACTGTATAGTAATTCATGCCCTTCTTATCGTAATCGATGCGATGCGCGTTATTTCACTATTATGGATCTGTCTATAGTGTTGGATTCCGAAGGAACAGACGTGGACCAGGTGTCCAGTGTGGCTGCTTTGGACAGCCCCGATACTGTATTGGACTCTGATCCCATGCCCGAGTCGTTTAAGCCGATTCCTTCCAGCCAAACCGGACCTGGCTCAGATATAGAGTTCGAATCAACCGATACGTATCAAGACGTGAATATAGACTTCGGCGTTCCGCTTTCAGAGACGGTTAGACCCAAGCTGTTGAAAGATTACGTCGGCCAGCAGCATTTGGTGGGGGAGGATGGGCCTATATACGATTTCATACGACTCAATTATCTTCCTTCCATGATTCTTTATGGCCCCCCAGGCGTAGGAAAAACCACCCTAGCATCAATTATAGCCCAGGAAACAGGCTACGTGTTTGTAGAGCTTTCGGCTACCGATGGAACTCTAACCGCTTTGAAACAACTCGCCAGGATCATTGAAATAGAAAACTTGAAGCGTCAAGCCAATAATCAACTGTATCTTCTGGTGGTTATATTTATTGATGAGATCCATCGGTTCAGAATTAACCAGCAGGACTTCCTATTGCCGTTGGTTGAAGCCGGGCTGTTTATTTTCATTGGTGCCACTTCTCTTAATCCCAAAAAGCGTATACGAAGGGCCATTTTATCAAGATGCCAGGTATTCGAATTGCAAAAACTCTCCCCAGACGATCTTGCTAGTATTTTGGAGCTGGCAATTTTGTTTGAAAACATCAAACGGAAAACCAAATACGGGATGAGGTTCCTAGAGTTTGACGATTCTGCCAAACAGTTTTTGATCCAGACTGTTCGGGGAGACTCCCGAAAGTTAATCAACTATGTGGAAGTCACAAGCATGAACTTATGTCTTGAGCCACATCAAGACACTGGAGCGTTCGATCCTATAAAGGTGGACGTCACAAACATCCAGATAGAAGCCCCAGTGCCATCGAAAAACCTTATTTCAATCACCAAGCACTATACCGACCTTTTTAACTCCATTCGAAGGTTTCCTAGAAGTCGTTCTCTGGAGAAAGTTAATTTCCGAAACCAAATCTCTCCAGAAAAACTTCATCACAAGGATGTGCATGTTGACCACCACGTAATCTCAGATACGGACGATGGCTTCTATGCAATAGAAGCAAACCAGTTTATACGGGTCGAAGATTCCATAAAGGAGTATCAGATGGCCAGGCAAATGGAATTTTCTGACGTGGAGGAGGAAGTAAATAAAGTTGGATTCCTCAGTGATACAGAGTCAGATTATGCTGTGATCCGTCCTTTGGCCACTTCTAGATCAAGTCTGAGATTTCAAGTTGTGTGCACGATATTCAGCTTGTTACAATTATTACATCTTGGAGAAACTCCCTTGGATATAGTTCGAAACCTATTGTTATTCAGCGTCGATTTTATCGATGATAATTCTGCCCTAGCCAAGATAATGGGGTTGGTGAAAGTGATGCAATCCGCTAAAGTCAATATCGACAAGGCCTTATCGAATTTAGTTGAAAAATTGACGAAATCAAGAAAGAGAAGAGTATCGTTGAACAAAAGGCTAAAGATAGCGAAGCAGTACTGGAGGCACAAGAAGCAGCGAGCCACTTCCATCACTACACCGCCAGTGGAATACGACGACGGAGAAATAGAACGGTTGCTTACTGCTCCCAAAAGAGAAGTCAGTGCCAACCAGGCCGATGCCATTTCGGATATCTCAATAGAACATATCAACGTCGATGACCCCACGATAAACATAGGCCTTGCTCCATCCACAACAGACCTTCTGGATCTCATAGAGTCCGACGACCAGCAGCCGACACCGCCGGACGTTGTCCCATCCAGTCCAACAGATGAACAGGTGAATGATGAAGTTGACCAAACTGACAGTCCGCTATCATCCATTTCGTCTGAGATATTGAGCATGCTCCCTGAAGCATCCGACACAAGCTTTGTGTTGTTCTCCGACACCTCAAGCACAAACAGTGATGTCGAGACTCCTATTTAATCGTGCATACATGTACATAGTGTAAATTATTCAATCCTTCAACGTATTTGGCTGCGAATTTGTGGTTGCAACTATTTGTTATGGCACAATCAAGTATAATCCCAGAACCAGAGCAGGCGGTCGAAACTGTTGACACAGACAATACCATGTTTCGCTTGGCCACACTCGTCTCTCAGTGCCCTACCCTTTTCATCCTTGTGTTTTTCAAGCTGAGAGATGCGCTGATTAAATACTCTTCAGGCCTCTTACGAATACTTCTTCACCTTCTAGAGCTTCCATTGCTCTGTTTGGTTCTTCTTCTTCAGGTGATAAGTACCGTCACTCAGATCCAAATAAACGACATCGTCGTCGAGGGACACCAAGTGCCATGGTCCCTCTTCACCGTCCACGAATTGTACTGGAAATGCAAACAAGTCAGTGTGAGCGAAGCAAACGGTTTTGTTGTAACGGCCTACTATACTTCTAAACCATCCAACTCGTTGATTCCAGGAGTAGGCGATAATATGGGCAAACAGTCGCTAACCGATCTTGAACCCCGTACGTTAAATAAAGATGTACCGGATACAATGTCGATAACCTCAGTTCAGGAAGATACAGAATCAGAGAAACAATCCAAGAGAAAATACATTTCTAGTTCATTGTTTTTCAACAAGGAGAAGGGTTAGGAATGCCTAGTTGTTTCAACAAATATATTACTGATAATCTATAAATACCTTTGTATTGAAAAGTTATTATTACAACCAAATTGGAAAGAATAAATTTCATTAATCGTATGTAAAAGGATTCTGTTATGAATTACAATTACTCTTGCTTTTGTTCTTCAGTTGCAACTTCTTCGTGTTCCTGTTCATGCTCTTCATCACCTCCTAATGCCGCAAACATGTTTGTTGCTGATTGGATAGGTTCAGCTCTTTTAGAGGTCTCTCTTGGTGGTAATGAGCTAGCTTCATTTAGTCTTGATGATTGCGATCTAGAAACAGCAGTGAAGCCTTTAGAATCTTTTACTGGGTTTAATCTGCTGGTGGATTCAACTCTCTTTGGTTGAGACCCCCAACCAGATCCACCTCTATTTGAGTTCGATCTTGCATCATTATTCTTATTCTTTCTTCTTCTCTCATTGGCGGCTTTGTCATCTTCTAATCTCTTGATTTCAGCATCTTCGTGAATTTCCTTGATTGTCTTTGGTCCTTGTTCAGCCTTATCTGAAACCCAACGACGATCTCTTAATTCTTGTAAGTCCAACAACATAAATTTAATTCTGGAAGCTAATTTAACGTTCGCTAAAATCTTTTGGATATTTTCAAATACAACTTGCATGAGTGCTCTGTTTCTGTCGCTTTGCTCGAACTTTGGACCAATAGCAGTAACTAATTGGGCCAAACTCTCTAAGCTGTCATCAGAAGGATCTTCAACGTTCTTACTTAAGTTGGTCAAGCAATACACAACAACTTTATCAGTTAACATGTTTAATAAATATAATTGACCAATGAATTTAACCAACCCAAGACCTCTTCTCTTGGCAGCAGCAGCAATATAATATTCATCAGACATCATTTCCAACGGAGAGCCATCTTCTTTAACGCCAACTTTATCAGACCAACCCTTTTCATATTCTTGTTGACAGGTGGTCAATAATAATCTTCTGGCTAAAGCACCACCGCTTGAAACAGATTCCTTACCATCTCTAGTGACTTCAGTGATAGAAACTTCATCAGGTATTTTGGTACACATCTTAGCGCAGAACTGAGCATACATGGAAGACCAGTATGGTTCGTCACAAGCTTTTGCAAATGTCAAGGAAATAACCTGTTTGACGGTCTTGGCATCATCTTCCCATTTCGATTGATCAGTAATCTTTAATATATCATCAGTGATAGGCTCAAACATTTCTAAGGTCAATTTGTTCAAAAGAGATTTAACCTTTCTTTCCACATCCTCTGTGTTTAAGATAACAGTAACACCATCTGGTGCTAATTTAACTTCATCAGTTTTGGTCTTGGCAGATCTAGGAACCCATCTATTAGCAGATTTTTCCAATGGTTTAAGGTCTTCAGGAGGAATTTGTTTGTCTTCTTCCTTGTCACCTCTTCTCTTAGATTGGTTATTTCTCTTGGATTTATCTCTAACACTTCCACCTCTTCTCTTAGAACCATTTCTGGAGTTCTGTCTTCCATCATATTGTCCACCCCTACCAGAAAGTTGACCGAATCTGCTTTGCATACCACCTTTGTTACCTCTTTGAGAACCACCAAATTTCTTGTTCAGGTGGTTCTGGGCCACGATACCCAATCTGGACAACTTGATCTTCCATTCCTCGTCAACCTCGAATTGTACAACATCACGGAATTGAATCAAGAACTGAGGATCGTATCTGTATTTCTTGTAATCTGTCTTCCATTTTAAATCAACACCAACAAATGGTTCAGGATAGTTAGTATTGTATGGATCTTCGATATTCTTTGCCTTTTGAATTCTGTCGAAAAATTCAGACAATCCAACATCAGATACATCATCGGCTCGTTCGGCAAGTTCGTCGTCACCTTCATCTTCATCTTCATCATTGGCCTCTTCATTATTATCATTAGCTTTTGGTTGTTTAGGCACAGATGATTCAGTAGCTGGATCGCTAGCTTTAGACTGAGCAGGAACTTCCGGTACAGATTCTTCTTGAGATACGGATTTGGCTTCTTCAATTGGCTTGATTTCAGATTCTTGAGCATCGGTAGATTTAGTGGCTTCCACGGGCGTAGATTCAACTGGTTTAGCTTCAACCGGCTTTGTTTCAACAGCTTCAGTTTCAACTGGCTTAGTTACAACAGTTTCAGTTTCAACTGGCTTAGTTTCCACGGTTTCAGCTTCAACAGGCTTAGTTTCAACAGGCTTGCTTTCCTCGGCCTTTATAGGTTCAGCTGGTTTAGTCTCGACCGGCACTTCAACTGGTTTAGTTTCAGTAGCATTGGACACTGGTGGCACTTCAGATTTGTGGACTGGTTCTTCAGCCTTCTTGGTCTCTACAGGCAACTCAGCTTTAGCTTTTTCAGCTTCTTTCTTTTGCTTTGAAGCGAGAGCTAATTTGGCAACTCTTTCTTTGAAGTCTTCTAGAGTCACGTTTGCCTTGGCTGCTGAAGCTGGAGATGCAGATGAGGCGACTGGAGACGGAGATGCAACTGCAGCAGCCGGGGTGGCTGAAGCAGGAGAAGGAGCTGGGATGGCAGCAGTCGAATTAATAGAAGGAGTGGATGCAACTGGAGAAGCCTTTTGTGGTGGCTTTACAGGACTTGAAAAAGACTTTTTTGGAGAAGATATTGGGGTAGCAGAAGATGAACTTTTCAACTGTCTCTTCTTTTCTTCTAAATCAATTTGTTTACCATCTTTATCAGTGAGCTTGACTCTGCCACCAGCGATTGGAGTATATTGTGGAACTGGGGAAACAGATTGAGCGACAGGAGATCCAGCTTGAGGAGCCAACCCTGGGTAAGCATTTGTTGGGCTTTGAAGAGGGTTTTGCTGAGGGTACATTTGCATTGGCATACCTGGATAACCATAGTTATAATAGTTATAGTACATGCTAGCATAAGCAGCCTGAGCAGCAGCTGGATTATAATTATACTGATTTGGGTGTTGGTTCACCTTACCAGTATAATTACGTTTATTATAAGGATGTCTTGAACCAGAAGAGTTCTGCCTGTTGGAATTATAATGCTTGTTATTATTATATCTTTGACCTCCAGAGTGGTTTTGAGGATAGGCAGAATTGTGTTGGTGCAAGTTACTGGCGCTTAATGGGGCGGCGTCATTTTCTTGTGTGTTTCCAGCAGCTTGAGCAGCAGCTTGAGCAGCAGTGGAAGCAGCAGCATTGGCGCTTTCATTGGCATTGGCGCCATTATCAGCGGCAGCTTTTTCAGGCTTTTGAGACGCCATTCCTAAGGTTAATTACTTTAGACTACCTAAAAGGATACTAAGGTGATGTTCGAGAAGGTAACCGAACGTAAAAACCAAGAGCGACTATAGGGATCCAAACTAGAATCTGGAGTTCTTGCTATAGTGTCTATATATATCCAACAAGGGGTTCTTTCAAAAGAATTCACCGGGGCCCTGTAGGAGTAGTTTGTAAGTTTTGAAAATTTTTCCAAAAACTTTTGTGCGGTGCGTGTGCGCGCATTTTTGATCTGGTGAGAGGAAGGGAGACGCTGAACAAGTGGATACGGCAAGTTTAGGAAGCGACTTCGGAGGCTGGAAGAGTGAAATACGAATCGAGTGGTAACTATATAGAACAAGTCTCGGATACATATCAGATAGCTGTAGTTGTGTATCAGATAGATGTATTCTATTATCATACAAACGTCTATACATTGAAGAGGAAATTTCACTCACATCAACTTTTGTCGTCACTCCGGATCCCCGCCGCAGCTACCGCCGGCGGTACCAATGTGCCGCGAAGAGCCCCACTACTAGCACCACAAACGAGTAGATTATTACCATATCTTTATACGACTGGACCTGGTAGCAGCCAAGCATAAGATCTGCTTCGTCACAAAACAGGCTATCATTTTTCAAGCACTGTTCTTTTGTACATTCTTCGCAAGACTTGAGTTTGAGTAGCTTGGAAGTGGCCTCAGTAGCACACTCACACTTACAGAGCTGTTCAAATGCAGTAGCCAATGGTAGTAGAAATAGTATTAGTTTCATGCTGGTAGCAAATCGTGTCTCTTATAGTATAGTATAGCACCTAGATGCTGTCCAACACCCACAAGTCAAATAAACCCAATTGTCCAAGGAAACGGTTCGTCTCAGCTTGCAATCAATATCAAATTCAAAACCCGCGCGCAAAATTCAAACTCGCCACCATGACAGCGTCAATCGAAAACGCCTACGTTCACGAAGGTGGAATCAAGCCTTACTTCGAACAACAGATCCAGGACACCGAGATCGCGGTTCAGGAAGGGACCGAAAACCTCCGTCGTTTAGAAGCTCAACGTAACAAATTGAATAATAAAGTCCGTCAGTTGAAAGATGAGTTACGCTTACTCCAGGAGCCTGGTTCTTATGTTGGGGAAGTGGTAAAAGTAATGGGATTGAATAAAGTGCTTGTGAAGATCCATCCGGAGGGCAAATACATTGTTAACGTCTCCAAAGATATCGATATCAAAAAGCTTACTCCAAGTTTAAGAGTTTGTTTAAAGTCTGACTCTTATGACTTACACAAAATCTTACCTAATAAAGTGGATCCATTGGTATCTTTAATGATGGTGGAGAAAGTCCCAGACTCAACGTACGACATGGTTGGTGGTTTGGATAAACAGATCAAAGAGATCAAAGAAGTGATTGAATTACCAGTTAAACATCCTGAGTTATTTGAAAGTTTGGGAATTGCTCAACCAAAAGGGGTGATCCTTTATGGTCCTCCAGGAACAGGTAAAACCTTGTTGGCCCGTTCCGTTGCTCATCACACCGAATGTAAATTCATCCGTGTATCTGGAAGTGAATTGGTGCAAAAGTATATTGGTGAAGGTTCAAGAATGGTGAGAGAGTTATTCGTGATGGCAAGAGAACATGCGCCATCGATTATATTCATGGACGAAATCGATTCCATTGGTTCATCTCGTGTAGAAGGGTCTTCCGGAGGTGACTCTGAAGTTCAAAGAACCATGTTGGAATTATTAAATCAATTGGACGGGTTTGAAAGTAGTAAAGATATCAAAATCATCATGGCTACAAACAGATTGGACATTTTAGATCCAGCCTTATTACGTCCTGGAAGAATCGATAGAAAAATTGAATTCCCAGCTCCAACTGTTAATGCCAGAACCGATATCTTGAAAATTCACTCCAGGTCGATGAATTTAACTCGTGGTATCAACTTACGTAAGATTGCCGAAAAAATGAACGGCTGTTCAGGTGCTGATGTGAAGGGGGTTTGTACCGAAGCAGGTATGTATGCATTGAGAGAGAGAAGAATCCATGTCACTCAAGAGGACTTTGAGTTGGCCGTCGCCAAGGTTATGAATAAGAATGATGAGGGTGCTGTATCGTTGGCCAAGTTATTCAAGTAGAATATACGATTCGTATCTGACCTCTGTTGTATCGTAGCTGATTTGTGGACAATAGTGTGTGCCAGACATGGTGCCATTCTAGTTGTGATCCGAGTTCCATTGCCTACTACATATATAATGATGTAATTCGAACAACACCGTAGACTCCGTGTAACGCTATCAACTGTTTTATCGACTCCTCTTACAACCCTATTTACACTTTCTCATTGCACCACCAAGCTGACACCTCACAAAATTCAAACCGCGAACTGAACTACTTGCAACCAATGAAGCTTCTCCCAGTATTCATACTGCTAGTGGCAGCAGCTACCGACTGGTCCTCGGAGATCGGTCACGTCCAGGGCGTTCTCTTGAACGAAGGACCAGGCTTATCAGCATTGACTCAGTTTACTGATCTAATCGATAAAATAGAAAAATCAGATAATTTTCACAGCCTGTTATCTCAGCTCTACTTCAAAAAATCGTTGATTCAAATCAACTTGAGCAAGGAGAAAGATGCCATCAGTGATTTGAAGCGCACGCTTGAACTCGACCCGCTGTTGCAGCCTGCAGAACAAAAATTGTTGGACTTGCTAGTGGAGACAAGCAGTTTCGAGGATCCGTTCTTGAAGGCCACCAGGAACCAGGAGATCAAAAATAAAGTACACAAGTTCGAGTCGGACTATAGACAAATGCTCGTGGCCTGTGAAGAATCAGGTGACTTATCCAAGTGTAAGGACCTTCTTGAAAACGAATTATTACCTATATCACCATCCAATGCTACGCTATACGGTTATTACATCAATGCGTTGAAACAAACACAAAAATCAAACAGAGACGATAGCAAGAAGATCATCCAGGCATATTCCAAGTCTCTCAAATTGAATGGGGTCAAAAACCTAGACCAGTACGCCAGCATGTCGAATTATTTATTATTTACCCAAGTCAACTTTGACAAGGCTTTCACAAACATCAAACAGTGTTTACGTGTGGACAACGAGTTCAAACCATGCACCACGCTCTCCAAGTTTTACTCTAAGTTCAAAGGCGTGTTCACAGCCTTGGAAATCTACTCGGTGGAACTCAGTCATATCTATTTCACTGGAGAAAACCAGGATGGAAAGCCACTGATTGAGTTCACGGATATCAGAGACAAAATCGATCTTGAACAAGTCTTGTCGTTTTTGGACCAGAAGCCCACCAAACGTCAACTAACAGGTATCAGTGGTGTGAGCAATAACTATGACTACTTGATGCATTTCCTTAAACAGTTCATTTCTGAAGAGGGATTGGACTCGACGGCTTTCGAGGAGGACTTACAAAAGTTTATTTGTGAAGCTAATGTTCTACTTGGGAAGAAGAGCTCCAAAACTGTATGCTCTAGCATTAAAGATGAGTCTTTCTTACCCAAGCGTGTGTTTGAAATCGACCAATTGCTCAAGCAGAAGAAGTATGAACATGTGGAAAAGCTCATGAAGGAGTTGCCGGTCAATACTCGCCAAACCCCGATATTTCAAAGCCGTTGGGAGCCTGTTGAAGCACACATTCAAGAGAGGCAAAGAGAACAACAAAGACAACAACAACAACAAAGAAGACAGCAGCAGCAAAGATTTTACCAGCAGCAGCAGCAACAGCAAAGACAAGCACAGGCACCAATGCTGCCCAAGAACGACTATTATAAAGTTCTTGACGTGGCTGCGGATGCAGATGATAAGACGATCAAAAAGGCCCACAGAACCCAGACCTTAAAGTATCACCCGGATAAGTACAAGGGAAACGACTTGACTGCAGATGAGATTGAAGAGAAAATGCAGGAAATCAATCAGGCCTATGAGGTTCTTTCCAGCCCTGAGCTCAGAGAAAGATATGATAGAGGAGATGATCCTAACGATCCAGCAGGAGGTGGTGGTGGAGCCAATCCGTTTGGTGGTAACCCGTTTGGTGGTAACCCGTTCGGTGGTGGAGGGTCCAGATTCCAATTCAATTTCGGCAACGGTGGTGCTGGAGGTGGATTCAACGGAGGCTTCAACGGAGGCTTCAACTTCGGCGGGTTCCACCAACAGAAAGTCAAGATCCAGAAAAACGCCAGAAAGAAAAGAGGTTGATAGAGAATATAAAACAGTATTGTATGCCGTAGTTTTCTGCTTATAATGTGAACAGACGATATTCACGTGATGGCGCCGTTCGCACAAAACGCTCGCATTTTTACAAACGAGCTTATCAGTCATCACCACTCGCTATGAAATTAACCTGTTTATATGTCGTGGCCTGCGCCATTGCCGCTCCCTTAGACGTTCTCTATCAAGAGAAGCCGGCCCTTCAAGATGTCATGGGCATGCAACACGAATTTTCGGCAGCCTCAGGTATCTGGGACAGATTCAAGTACCATTTGAAGCCACAAATTGATACTGATAAATTGCAAGAATTGGTCACCGAAGAAGGTCTTCGTGAAAGGGCAGGGGCTCTTTACTCGTTGGCCTTGACCTCGGAAAAGGAGTACGGCCATCCCACCAGAGTCATTGGCTCTCCCGGTCACTGGGCAACCATTGGCTATATCAAGCTGCAATTGGGCAAATTGGGTGGCTACTACAATGTCACCACACAAAAGTTCAAGGCCTTGGACGGGAAGGTTAAGGAGTACTCTTTGCTTATTGATGGAGAACAGCCCAAGTCTCTTTTGCCGTTGGACTTGACCCCTCCAACTCCTCATGGAAAGCCGGTTCATGGACCACTCGTTTTAGTTGAAAACCACGGCTGTAACCCTGAAGACTACCCAGAGTTTACCAAGGACTCAATTGCGTTGATCCAGCGTGGAGAATGTGCTTTTGGAGATAAATCCGTCAATGCCGGCCTCGCTGGTGCAATTGGTGCTGTCATTTACGATGAAGAACCATTGCGTGGGACTTTGGGGGCACCAGCCAAACACCAGGTCCCAACTGTTTCTGTTGCTACCAAAGATGTTTCTAAGCAAATAGAAAAGTTAAAGAAAAACCCAACCCACAAATTCGAAACTTCCTTATACGTTGACTCATACGTCAAGTACATCCACACCTTGAACGTCGTTGCCGAGACTGTTTATGGTGACCATGATAATGTTGTTTCTTTGGGTGCTCATTCTGACTCTGTGGGTGCTGGCCCAGGTATCAATGATGATGGTTCAGGTACTATTTCCCTTTTAGAAGTGGCTAAAGGCTTGACCAACTTCAAAACCACCAACGCCGTAAGATTCGCCTGGTGGGCTGCAGAAGAAGAGGGTCTCTTGGGCTCGACCTACTACGCCCAAAGCTTGAGTCCTGAAGAAAACGCCAAATTAAGATTATTCATGGACTACGATATGATGGCATCTCCTAACTACGAATACGAAATCTACGATGCTAATAACAACGACCATCCAAATGGATCTGGAGACTTGAGAGACTTGTACGTTGATTTCTACAAAAACAAGGGCTTGAACTATACTTTTGTTCCATTTGATGGACGTTCTGATTATGTTGGTTTCATCGATGCAGGTATCCCAGCTGGTGGTATTGCTACTGGTGCTGAAGGAGTCAAGTCTAAAGAATCTCAAGCCAAGTTCGGTGGTAAGGCCGGCGAGTGGTTTGACCCATGTTACCACCAGTTGTGTGACGACTTGAGCAACCCTAACTACGGTGCTTGGGTTGTTAACACCCAATTGATTGCCCATTCTGTTGCTACATATGCCAACTCATTCGAAGGATTCCCAGAGAGAGAATTGAGTGCCCAAAGTGTTGCAAACAACTTTAAGTACAGAGGCTCATGGTTGATTATCTAGATACGATCTATAGTTTAAGTATTGATCAACTTACCGGTTCGTGCTACTTCCTTTTTCTCCCTCTAGTTACCGTCATCTCGCTGTAGGAAAAGTATACCGAAATAGACGTTTATCTATCTGTCAAAATCCTGACTAATCTTGCAGCCTCAGTAATTCTTGAAACTATGGCTTATACTGCACGATGCACCAGGAAAGACCCAGGAAAGACTTGTACCCACGCCCTTGGGACCCAAACATACCCGCTTCTCCAGGATACCTCCTCCCCTGAATCAGCCGAAAACCTAATCTTTCCCCTGCATTACCACTATCTAAATGCCATTATCTATTTGCAACCGCACTGGGAACCCAGTTCCGAATGATATCCCCCGCCATTTGCTGGTGGGGGCGCGCTTTCCTCCACTATTCGCACCTATATAAATACACCATGTCTCCAATTGACCTTATCGAAAATGCCGGACGTTAAGCCAAAAGTATTGTGGATTGCCAAACAGTTTGGAGTGAAGAGAGCCTGGGAAAACTTGGGAGCAATTGCCAATGTGGAGCTCGTCACATCCCGTAACCGTGAAGAGTTCATTAAAGACTTGAAAGGTAAATACTCAGACGTCCAATACATTGGACGCTCCTTTGATATCGACAGCACAGGGGTGTTTGATGCCGAGTTGATCTCGCATTTGCCTTCTGGTGTCAAGAGCTTGAGTCATTGTGGTGCTGGCTACGATCAAATCGATGCCCATGCTTTGCTTGATAGGGGTATTCAATTATCTAATGTAACTGAACCGGTTGAAGGACCCACTGCTGATACGGCTATTTACCTCCTTCTTTCTGCCATCAGAAACTACCAGGAAGGCCACGACTTACTTGTCAAAGGCAAATGGCCTGAAGACCCTAAAAACAGCGGGGGTGCCAAATTGGGCCGTAATCCGTCTGCTAAAACAGTAGGGATTCTTGGAATGGGTGGAATTGGCAGAGCTATAAGAGATAGATTGAAACCGTTTGGCTTCAAGGATATCATTTACTACAACCGTAGCCGTCTTGCCTCCGAGTTGGAAGGTGGCGCTAAATACGTGGAGTTTGATGAGCTTCTTGCAACCGCTGATGTGGTGATGGTCAGTGTTCCGCTTAATGCCAATACCCGCCATTTGCTTTCCGCCGAAGTGTTGGATAAACTCAAGCCGGGAGTCATAATAGTCAATACCGCTCGTGGGGCAGTCATCGATGAGAAGGCGGTGCTTCCAAGAGTCAAGCTGGGCCAAATCGGTTTTTTTGCAGCTGACGTGTTTGAAAACGAACCTCATGTGGATCTGGAGCTTGTGGCCTTGCCCAACGTCATTAGTTTACCACACATGGGTACGTACACTCACGAGGCCGATGATGAGATGGAAGAGTTTGTGGTTAAGAACATCGAAAGTGCCATTAAAACAGGAAAGGTCAAGACATTGGTGGCTGAGATGGTTGGTAAACTTGATTAGATAGTAAGATTATAGAAATATAATTAGATAACCCTCTCTGGTCAGTTTCTGTTGATTCTCCGTCTCCATTGCGCCAACGCTGTTCGCACACAAACAGTCTCTCATCGTATTTGTGCCCCAATTGATCTCACAACCGTGAGGCTCAATGCCTCAATGGAAGCCAATCGCCAAACTCACAACATTCGCAAACACAACTAATATAAGCTATAAGCTTTTCGCTATCGCTGCTCCCTAAACGTCAGATTGGACCACCCTACGCCTCTCCCAGCCTTTCCCATCAACACCTCTACGACTCTCATCAGGTTAGCGCCATGATAAGCGTCTGATGCTACTGCAAACGTGTATAACAGACCCAGCTGCGAAAGTTATCTAATCCATCTCCAGGCTTTCACCACACTGTTCGTGTAACTATAATCTACACAACACCAGTAAACACTAAATCCACGATGGGCTCGGTTGGTCCGCCACAGGTCGTCAACTACCAACCCATCCCGTGAGTCATGACATATCCGAGACCGGCTCCCCCGCGAAGAGCCCATCGCAGACCCGTTCTGTTTAGGCCTACGGCTTTATGGCTGGAGCCTCACGACAGTGCTGCCTTGGCGCCTCCGGTTGGGGTGATACATCATCTGACTCCATCTCCACCCAATCAGCACCGCCTCTCCATTTCAAAACAATTAGCTCGTATTCATAAGCCAGTTGTCGCAGCCCAGCCATCTGCGACTGGCTAGATTTTTGCATCTGACAAACCAACGGTCGTGTCCGCAAAACCCCCAGTTTTCGCTCATCTCTATGCAATGGGATACATTCAATTGCTCATACTTTCTTCTTAAGCTTGATAGGTAAACCAACCAGCGTCTGTTGCATCTTTCCTGTTATCCCGCTGAATCTTCCCCCCGTATCGCACCAACTCCCCCTACATAAAAGACCCTTCCTCGCAGATAAATTTTTCACGAGTTTCGAGTCCGACATTGAAAAATCTCATTTACCGAAATTTGAAAAACTAAACTGCTTAAAGGCTTCTTATTCAAATTTGCTTGTTGTTGTTTGTTCTTGACCTTACAACCTTCACCGACGTACTGATCACACCCCGTTTGTGTTTCCTTGTGCATTCATCCGCCTTATCTCATTTATAAGCTCCCGTCTGGACACTCCATTGTTCCTCATCCTCATTAATATTCCGGGTCTTCTTCATCATGCTCCAAAATAAAACCATAGTACCAGAATCCTCTGGTGGAGGAACTTCTGGCACCCCTACACCCGCCGCCCTTGCTTCCTCTGCCCAATCGCCTAATGGATTGACCGTCATTCCAGGCCATGACTCGGTTGAAATAGATTATGAAGCCCTTCCTCCAGATGCTTCTCTTACAGCTCATCTTACTGCTGGGGCATTTGCTGGGATTATGGAACACACGGTGATGTTCCCAATTGACTCATTGAAAACCAGAATGCAAATCATCAGCTCAGCCCCAAAAGCTAGTCAAAGCTTGGTTTCATCTATCTCCAAAATCTCCTCCACTGAAGGGGCTTATGCTCTTTGGAGAGGAGTCTCCTCGGTGGTCCTTGGAGCTGGACCGGCACACGCGGTATACTTTTCGGTATTCGAAGCTTCTAAGACCTTTTTGGTCAATAGATTTACAACTGCAAAGACAAATAACAAAATTGTAACCGATGAAAACCATCCCTTGATTGCAAGTGGTGCCGGTATTGCGGCCACCACCGCCAGTGATGCTTTAATGACCCCATTCGATGTGTTGAAACAAAGAATGCAAGCTTCACATCTTCCTTCCACCGAACTGTCAGCCACCAATACAAAAATACCTGGTGCTAACTCGGTTCGGTTATGGCATACCGCAAAACATTTATACAAATACGAAGGGCTCAGAGCATTTTATATCTCTTATCCAACCACCCTTTTCACTAGTATCCCATTTGCTGCTTTAAATTTCGGATTCTATGAATATAGTAGCAGCATACTAAACCCAGATGGTGCCTATAACCCGTACCTCCACTGTGTTAGTGGTGCCGTTGCGGGGGGTGTTGCTGCTGCCTTGACCAACCCGTTGGATGTGATCAAAACGGCATTGCAAACCAAAGGAATCTCTAATATTACCAGTATCAAGAACTCCACTGGATTCTCCAGTGCTTTGAAAGCCTTGTACGCTGAAGGTAAGTTATCGATTTTCCTCCGGGGTTTGAAACCTAGGATTGTGTTTAATGTGCCGTCGACTGCTATTTCCTGGACTGCCTATGAAATGGCTAAAGAGGTTTTATTACGTAAGTAGTTTGTATTAGTCTTGTATATATATACATTGTGATGAGTTTAAAAACGGAAATCTATTATGCTGGATCGAAGATCGGTAGTTGATATACACGAGTCATTCATGTTTGAATTGCACGCAATAATGCATTGGCCCGAGCTATCTGTGCAACATCGCGAGGGTTTTTGCTTAGCTTCTGGGCAAGAATTGAAAATAATACACACAGTCCAAGGAACCCTAGAAGGTTGAAGAAGGCCATGCGAGAATATAGCCTCTCCTCCTCATCTGTTCTAAAAGACATGAATATTCGTCTTATACTATTAAGAATCATGTTGTATCTGTTGACAATTCGCGACTAATTTTCAGAAAAACCACAAACAAACCAAACCTTGACTAGCAAAAACTCAACTCACAACTGTGATCGGTATCGAGTTCTTTGATTAAAGCTCGTACATTGCACTGAAGTGCCCTTCGACAATCGAAAGACCAACCGTCCGTGGTGGCTCCCATGCAACTATAAGCTGCTGATTTCTGATGCCACCACCCAGCGTTTCACGCTACGGAGCTCTCAAGAGCAGTTAACTGGCTAGCACGAGTCTAGCCAGTGGACGGAGAACCACCGAATTTCCCACCCGCATTTCGAAGTCTTTTGTAAGCGGGTAAGTACGAGCAGGTGCGCGAAGAGTTAGCGACTACGCCATGGGCGCAAACGCAAGGAAAAACCGGGTTTTTGGCTTATATTCTTTCGGCACAATTTATCACATACTAAATGGACTTGTGATGGCTACACCTCTTTTTGTCTACAGTCTACACGTCTCTTTTTCTCGACAAGGTGATATTCCCAGACTCTACGGAATAACCGGCCCGTAAATCAATTAGACCACCTAAGGAGCATTTCATTTGCAGAACAACATTTCATTTGCATTAGAAGCATAGACAGCAGTCGTTATTGCCCAGATTAAGTTTGCCACGTTCAACCATTTGCCCGTTTCAGAATACCCGTACGCTGGCTTTGGTGTTCAGCATTACAGTATCCTAGCATGACATCCTATCAAAATTACGCATCTCTCTCAAATGTCAACATTACCTAATAAGGCCAGATTTCGCACCCACAATGAAGAGTGATATTTACTTATTCTCATCAACTCCCTGAACTACCGATTCAACCCCAACTCAATGTCAGAGAAGACCCCGCCGACTGGTGCACGGACCCCGGTAGAACCCCCGGAAAGTCCCCAAGGGAACCCGTTGCAGCCTGATGCAAAACTAGCTCACTACTCAAAATGGAAGAAGAATTGGTTTATATTCACATCAGCTATTCTATCGGTGCTATTTATCTTGGTGCTATTCACGGCATCAATATTCTATTCGATTCGAAAGAAATTTTCCAGAGACAAATCAGCTGGAATGCCTGAGGAAGAGAACACTCCCGATGGCCTTGATTGTTATCCGGATATTGCAAATATGAAGGCTACTTCAAATTTAAGGTACTACGCTCTTCAAATAGGACTTGATTTACAGGAATACAAAGTCCAAACAAAAGATGGATACGTGTTAATTATGCATAGACTCATCGATCCATCCCAAACAGAACAACATAGATCCTCATTAAAGCCAGTGTTGTGTCAGCATGGATTACTATCGTCTTCGGGTTCTTATTTGACTCCGGGGAACCGTTCGTTGCCGGTATATCTTTTGAAGCAAGGCTACGATGTCTGGCTAGGGAATAACCGGAGCGGGTTTGAACCGATCCATGCCTTTTACGAAGGCAATTTGATGCATAGCCAAGAGTACTGGGATTGGGATGTAAGAGACTTAGCAGCATATGATCTCCCATGTTTGATAGAGAATGCTCTAGCCCATTCATCTTTTTCCAAGCTTATTCTCATAGGGCACCTGCAGGGATGTACTCAATCATTCTTGATGCTAAGAAACCCTTCACTTGCCGAAGTCCATAACAAGGTGGAGCATTTCATAGCTTTGGCACCAGCTATATATCCAGGCATTTTATTTCACAAAAGGAAGTTTTTGAAATTCATGGGAAACAGATCAGAGCTAGGATATAAGCTTTTCTTTGGCGTATGCTGTTTCTTAAACATGTTGACACAATCCAGAAACAGGTATCATGACTGGCCCATATTTGGAACCCTTTGTGTGATGATGTTTAATTATTTATTTGAATGGAATGGAGATATATGGAACCCCAATCGGAAAATCTGGCACTTCCACTTTATCTTTAATGTGAGCTTCGTTTCTTCAAAGTTGCTTACCTGGTGGGTGAGCCACTGGAGAGAAGATTCGTTTGGAAATGAATTGGTTTCCAGAAAAGCATTCGAGAAAGGGATGAACCACCAGGTGAATGAAGAAAAAGAGTTCAATGCTTCTGATGATAAGACCTTTTTCCCTTTCAAAAAACAGTGGTTTACTGGGGATGTTATCCCAATGACTATATTCAATGGTGAAAGAGATAATCTTGTTGACGGCCACCGGTTGGCCAGCCACATGGAACACTTTGAACCCCAGTATAAAAAGGGTGAAAACCTTGAGATCTTCCAACTCCAAAAATATTCACATTTAGACGTTCTATGGGCCAATAACGTTATTCAAGATATCGGAGAGCAGATTCAATCGATACTTACAAAAGCCACATAGGCTCTATTAATTTAATGCAATTTTCATAAACTATATCTCTATCTACTTCGCAAGATGTTTTTCGGCATTGTCAAGAGCTAATCCAAGATCCCTAAAGAACAACCCAACATCTGCTGATCTAGCAATTATACAACCATGTTCTTCACTTCCCTCATCTTCCCATTTACTTCCATTCACAAATTTGGTTTCTCCGTCATTTTCTCCTCCTTCAATAGCCACAACCTTTCTTCTAAAACTCTTGAAGTTGTATTCCTCTGCTCCATAAATCATTGGTAATAATGTGTATACTGCAAATGGATCATGTAATGGAGGACCATCCCAGCCATCTTTATAGTAAAGTTTTTGAAAGTACAAATCTAAAATCTTTTCATACATAGCTCTAATCTTACTCTTGTCTGCACCTTTAAATAGTTCACCTCTGATCTTGTCGTTGGCAACTGAGGTGTGAGTAATGTTTAAACCATTCACAACTACTTTATCTCTCAAAACTGTATCTTGGAACAAGTCATTGGCTGCTCTAGGATCAACATATACGTTGAACTCTGCGTATGGAGTGACGTTTCCAAAGCCAAATGCACAACCCATGATGGGTATGTACTTAACCTTTGATCTTAATTCAGGATACTTTTTGAACAAGAAAGAGAGATTGGTGAAGGTCCCGGTGGCTATTAAACAAATCTCGTTAGGATAAGCCAAAATAGCATCTCTCATAGCTTCGGGGTAGTTTTTATCTGTCAGGACTTGAACCGATGGATGTTCTGGTATGTCAGCTCCATCCATTCCACTTTCGCCATGGACGTAGGCAGCGAAGAATGGTTCCTTTTTCAAAGGTCTTTTCTCTCCTTGATATACTGGGACATTCTTTACGTTTAAGATGTCTAAAAGGCCAAGAGCATTATGGGTAGTAGAATGTAATGGGGCATTACCATGAACAGTCGAAATACCCAACAATTTAAACAGCGGGTGGAACGCTGCTAACAAAATCGCAAAAGCATCATCGACCCCTGGGTCACAGTCTAACCACACAGGTATAGGAGGTTTTCCATCAACAGTCATGAGTGAAATAAAGTAGTTGAATCTAAAATTTAAAAAAGCGGAGTCTCAAGTTCCCGGCCCGCGGCGATCGAGCGCACGGCGATGGGGGGAAACCCTTACACCTATTGTTATTAACGGTTATTTATTGACTATAGATCTTCACCTTGTTCTTCAACTGGCACAACAAAGGCCCCTGCCAAGAACAATGCAGGCTCGTCGATGTTATGGTGTTGGTAGCTTAACACTCCTACACCACCAGCATCCAACATAAATTGGGGATTCACGTCGATACTTTTACCAACCCAACGGGCTGCAAAACATCTGAGAATATGGCCATGGCCTACCACAATTATATCTGAAGCTTCGTTGTTTTCCAATGCTTTCCTATGGATGTCTCTGATCTTGGAAATGACTCCGTCGAGTCTTTCTGTGACTTGGGTATTGATTTCACCGTTCTCACACCCGTCTCTCCAGATATTCCAGTCTGATCCTAAACCTCTAGACTGTCTCAATTCAATAATCTGTTTGGTAAGCAACCCTTCATAGTCACCGTATTCCCATTCTCTCAAATTTTCTTCGGTCTGGATTGGAATTTGAGCTTTGGTGAAGTCATCCAAGCTCTCCAACATAAGCTCGACAGTCTGTTGGGCTCTTTTCCTTGGTGATGTGAAAATATGCTTCAAGTTAGCCGGTTTAATTAATTGGTACGGACTTGAACCAATAAGGTGTTTTCCGGTGTTTTTCATTTGTTTGACTCCAAACTCAGTCAATTCAAGATCGGTAATTGAGGTGTACTGGCCCGACTTGGACCATTCTGTCTGACCGTGACGTACAAATATAACTCTGGGGGTTGGTGCTTTGGTCATAAGTTGATGGTGCAATTACCGCGAAAAAGATTAGATTGAAAATTTTCAGTGCACAAATGACAAAGTTGGAGATTAAAGATAAGATATTGGCTTTGTTGAAGACGTTGCCGAAGGATAGAATCCTGCATTATACTTCGTTCAAGGATGTTCAGATCGAGCGGTTTTCAGGCGCTGCCATAAATGATGTCAGTGAAAAAGACTTGAAGTTACAGTACATCGCATTGAGGGACTTGGTTAATGACAAGTACAAGAACTATTATAAGTTGGATGACAAATTGTTAAAGCCTAAGGGGAACCCTGAGTACTACAGCCGTCTTTTGGGCGAACTCAAGGGTGAGGGCAAGGAAACGTTTTTAACGGCTCTCCGTACAGTTGTATTTGGAAAGTAGCATGTAAATAGTTGTAAATATATGGGTAATGAAGAGTTAGTTCTCAACTATATAATACGAGTTTCTCTCTATTATTAGCTATTCGTATTATTAGCTATTCCGGGGTGGGTGGTGATATGGTACAAATCGTCGTGGTAAATCTAGTCAAAAATTTTGCACAAACTCAGATCCTGAAGTCGATTTTGTCTCAGATGATTTGCCAATTTCACCATTTGGCACATTTTCAATTTCGCAGCATGAAAATTAAACGTAACTTCATTGACAATGGCTCGTTACAATGACAGCTACAACCCCAAGAAAATAGCTCTCTTGGTACTAGCTTTAGTGTTCATATTATGTGGTGGTGTGTGGATATTCGGGTCTCTGAGTTCTGACTTCACACCCGAAGAAATCAACTCAATTCTTCAAAGTAAGGAGGAAGATATAGTTAAGATCAATAAAGTTGAATTAACTGCTCAAAGTTTGAAGGCTCCTTATTTGGAGCAAAACGGGTACCATATACGTAACTGGATAGCCAATGGTGATACAATTGTCAAGAACAACCAGTTTGTTCGTTTGACTTCAGATAACCAACACAGAGTTGGTAGCATGTTTGCTAAAACACCCATTCAAGCTGACTCTTTTGAAATGGAATTAACTTTCCACATGCATAGCAAGAATTCTGCCTTCTTTGCGGATGGCCTTGCCATTTGGTTTATTGATCAGAAGTCTGAAATTGGTGATGTTTTCGGGGCAAAGAATTTTTTCAATGGATTAGGAATCATGATAGATACTTATAAGAATGGAAAAAGAGGGCAATTCCCGTACGTCAACCTCATGCTTGGGGATGGTTCTACCAGGTACGATAAGCTGAACGATGGATATGACACTAGGTTGGCCGGGTGTAATGCGAAGCTGGTAATTAACCCTCCAAGTGGTTTTACAAAACTTAGACTTGTGTATATTAAGGACGGCTATTTTTCTTTGGATTTCAATTATGATGGAATTTCCGAGCACTGGGTTAACTGTGTAACCTTAACCGACGTGAAATTACCACCCGTGAAGTACTTAGGGTTTTCTGCTGAAACTGGGGAATTGACTGAAAACGTTGATATTTTCGAAAACAAGATCTATGCATTGTACAAACCAGACGGCTCGTTCATCAATAACATTTCGGAGTTGGAGTCATTGATCAAAATCCAACAGGAGGATCAAGAAATTTTGCAAAAAGAAGTGGGCACCGCCCCATCTAAGCCAAAGAGACAAACCAGGAAATCTCTTAGTAGATTGAGGAGAGCCGAGAAGAAAATCAGGGAAAAGGAAAGACAAAGAAAATTGAACTCTTACGGCGACCCAGAAATGTACTGGTTCAAGTATATGTTCTACAAGCTTTTGAATTTATTGAAGTATGCTATATATGCGGTGATTGTGGTGCTTCTCCTTTGGTTTGCGTTTATTGTCGTTAGGGTAATGGGGCAAAAGAAAAAGAGTAAAGTCACGGGGTTATTGGATTAGAGGACGAAAAAAGTAGGTTGCGTTTCATACCTTGAATATATTAATAAAGTTACATAAATACATGTGTGCTCGTTATTTATTTCTTGACAAGGTGAACGGCATATGTATCTCTTGAGGACCTTAATGCTCTGTTTACAGCACCGTTCAAGGGAGCCGTTTTCTTACCGAAGGGGTTGTAATTATAATCTGATGTGACCTTATTGAATTTATATGTTTGTAAGAACTTTGCTCTTGCGGGATCGAAGGAGTAATTATCAACTAAGAGAGTCACCTTACATCCTTGAGAATCCTTGACTTTCTTTTCAATCAAATATGCTTTCAAAAGATCATTGGATCTGGAGATAGCCCAGTCAAACAATACTTGTTCGAACTGTAATTCCTTAAGCACTTTTCTAATACTAACTCCAGTAATCTTAACCACCAAATTAGCATCGCTGGATTTCTCGTACAATGGCCTCAAAGTTATTATACCCACTGGTTCGTCATTAAGAACGACTACTTGGGAATTGGCACTGTTGGTTAAAAGCTGCTTTTCTTTGTGCACTTTTGTTGAAGAGTCTAACTTTGAGTATTTTGATATATCAAATCCGTAAAGTGCTTCCTGATAATCCTTCTGGGTCAATTTGTTTGAAATGGTTCTCAACTCTTCGGCAAAGTATGTTATACCGGATCCAACCAAAGCAATGTATCCTAACAAAACCATGGAATTGAAGAGTAAGTAAGATTTCAATTCACTCGACTGGGATGCAAGTTGGTAGAACTCACTTAAAGACTCGGACACTTCGATATAGTCTGATAAAACATAGTAATTATAAATGGACAACACGGCTACCCCGACACTAATGGTGATCTTATCCCATAAGATTCTGCGGGTGAAGGTTGAATGGAGCTGTCTGTAATAATCACCATGTAAAAGCAAACTGGCCTCACTGAACTCAGGCTTCAATGGTACGACTTCAAGCTTGGGCTTTTCTGCGGTAGCAAGCGGTTCATTTAAATTGATTTTGGTTTGAACTGCCATTTTGATAGCTGAGATATTTCTGAAAAATCTGTCAAAGCGCATCTCGTAAAACGTGCTGGTGGCTGCAAAACAATTGAGAAATCGAGGCGGGCCACTCAAATGACTAGCTGTGAAACCATTCAGGTTCAAGCTAAGCCGGGCTATTGTTATCTACGGTCTGCTTAGGTAACCAGGTTTACTGCTGAAGACGTGTTAGTGTTTAGAAAGGACAAGTGGCAATTCTATGAAGTAGCACAAGATGATGATTCAGACTATGAATTAACTATACAGGCTAATAATATACATGTTTGAAGTTAAGAGTACAAGTTGGCTTATGGGCCGTGCAACTTATGTGGCTTAATTATTGGTTTCATTTGTATGGTTTGATGGATCGGTAGTTGCCGACTCATTGGTTTCTACATCTTGATCCTTGTTCTCTGGTTCCTGATGTTGTATCCCTGAATCATTAGCATCTCCGTTATCCTCAGTTCCATTAAGGTCAGGAACCATCTCCTTATCTGAATCTTTATAGACATCCTTGTAATTCGTACCCGTTTCAGGAGCAGTGCTATGAGGTGCAGATGGAGGAACAGTTCTTGGGGCCGTGTTTGGAGTATTGTTGGCGTTACTAGTATCGACCTCCATCGCCACCAGACCCAGATGATTTTCCTTCTGTTTTTCACGTTCATCTTGGATCCGTTTACGCTCCTTTCTTCTTCTCTTTTTAGTTTCAAATTCATGCCACTCACCTTTTACTTCTTTCAAGAAGAAAAGTGGCTCTGGCTTTGGATCCTCGGTGAAGTATGGGTGTGCAAGTGCTTCTGATGCAGTGAGTCTTTTATGTGGGTTGAGTTGGAGGAGTTTAGAAGCAAGATCAAAGCTGTGCTCGGTCATCGAATCTTTATACAACTTAGGGAAAGAACTGACTTTATTGATTTTTGGTTTGAGCATTTCAAACCATGGCATGTTTTGAATTCCAGGCCAGTCTTCCAATGAGGGAGTACCCATTATATTAAAGATCTTATGAAGCTGGCTGACCTCGTCAATCCCTTGAAATGCTGCATACTTGGAATATAATTCGATCAAAAGACACCCTATACCCCAAATATCAACTTCTCTACCATAATCGGTAGACCCCAACAATAATTCAGGTGGTCTATACCAGATTGTTATGACTCTGTTAGTATAATCAGGGCTTTCACCATCCTTCACTATTTTCATGGGTCTAGCAAGCCCAAAATCAGCAATCTTCAACCTACCAATGCTATCAATCAAAATATTTGATCCTTTGATATCTCTGTGGATGATTCTCTTTTGATGCAAATAATTCATTCCTTCCATGAGTTGTTTGAAAAGAAATTTCCGATGGCTATCCTCTAGCTTCAAATCTGGATGAGTCAAAAGACCAGTTAAATCATGCTCCATATAATCAAATGTCATGAAGATTTGATTCTGCTCAACCATCATTTCTAATAAACTAATTACATTTTTATGGTCAAAACTCTGAAGTAATTTGATTTCTCTAATGGCCGTAATGGGGAACCCTTCTCTTTCAGATTGTAAACGTAAACGTTTTAAAGCAACGAATTCTTGTGTCAATTCATTCTTTGCCTTGTAAACTTTCCCATAGGTTCCTTCACCAACTTGCTGTGTCCTCTGATAAATTTCGGAGGTTCTTGTTGTTTTTATAGTATAGATTTGGCTATGGTTCAATTTCACAGGGACCGGTTTAGGAGGGTAATCTGAAGATTTGGGAGGTCTTGGATTGGCATTATTGGTGAATCTCGGTCTTTTGGGAGCGTTGTATGTGGAACTGCTATTAGGCCTTTTACCGTAATATCCCCCACCGTAGGATGAAGATGGGTTTTGACCGCCCTTATACCCTGAAGGACCGGCAGGAGGGGCCGACTTGGAAGGCCCTGATGCTACTTTAGGACCGCTTGGAGGTGCCCGAGATCCAGGTGGACCAGGAGGGAATTGTCTCCCACCAGGTCTACCGCCATATTTATAAGATTCACCTGGCTTATAAGAATCATTCGATGGCCTGTAATTATCTCTATCTTTGAAGCTCTTAGGTCCAGTGGGGTGAGAATTGGGCCCTGGGCCCTTTGCTCTATTATCAGGTTGCCTTGAAGGATTATTAGGCCCCCTACTTCCTTTAGGGCCAGCAGGTGGAGGTCTATATCTATCAGACATTATTGCTTGTTGAGAAGATTTACTTTCATTTTGGTGCGACTAATAGGTAAATTACCCGGATCACAGGGGAAGAGCTGGCGGCATCGAACAAGCGTGGGGCCAATGGTGGGCCTAGTGGTTCGATGGTGGGCCTAGTGGTTCGATGATGGGCCCAGTGGATCCATGGTGGTAGTAGTGGATCCATGTCTTGTTCGAAAGCTGAGTTCAAGGGCGCTGAAACGCTCTATCTAGTGCCAAAGTACAAGAGGTTCAAGAAATGCAGTACGAATCAAACCAATTGCATTAGATGTGTAACATATACGGTAGAACGGATAGAATACGGACTTAATGAGCAAACTATACGGGCGGTATGCTTTAAACAAGGAGTGGAAGACGATAAAATATATGAGGTATAGGAAACGAAATGTTGAGCCTCTCCATACAAGCGAGTATACCAGCTCGAGTATGCCATCTAGGCTATGCACTCCCTAGTCACACAATGGTATCGTTCTATCTACGAGGCAGGCGCTTTGTCTACGAAGCAGACCGTTTCCGATCATTATCCACACTATCTTTTAAATCACTGATATCCGTTCGCGCATCATTTATTCGAGTTTCATCTCACAATATGGTAAGTAAATAAAGCACTACTGGATGAACAACACTAACATTTAGATTGGTAAATTGGTTCACTACACAGCAGATTTGGTTTTGGTTTCAGCCTTCTTGGCTGGCGTTAGAAGAAGCTCTGGCTTGACCGTCAATTTGGATTCAGTTCACAGCCAGGATATCAAGTACTACGGCTCCAAATACTTGGATGTTGGCGAAAGTATTTTAGACTACTCGGTAGCCTACCTCAGCTCATCTGAGTACTTCAAGAGAAGATAATTCGAGGAGTATCTTCATGCCCCCTGGAGTGGGAATTTATAACCATGTGTAGGTTACTTGTGTATAGGAATGATATATTTATATTTATAACTAACAGTGGTATAACTTACTCAACGGTAACAGACTTGGCTAAATTACGGGGGAAATCAACGTCGATGCCTCTATTGACCGCCAACCAGTAACTCATCAATTGTAATGGGATAACGTTTAATAACCCTTGTAAACAATCAACTGTAAGAGGTACATGTAAAGTAGCCAAAGCTTGGGTGTTATTCAACACATCGTCGCCTTCATTACAAATAACAATCGGTCTACCATCTCTAGAAACAACTTGATTGATAGCATTCAACACTTTAGGGAACAAGGAATCTTTGGTTGCAAATGCAATGATTGGTAATTGATCATCAACTAAAGCTAAGACACCGTGCTTTAATTCACCGGCTAAAACACCCTCAGAATGCATGTAACTGATTTCTTTGATCTTTAATGCACCTTCCAATGCAGTAGCGTGTTGATAACCTCTTCCCAATAACAATAAGGATTTTTGACTATTCAAGTGTTCATCACATAACTGCTTTATTTTATCTTCCAATTTCAATACGGATTGAATTTGTTCAGGGATTTTTTGTAACCCATCAATGATTTCTCTGTGACGTTGTTGTAAAGAAATAGAATCATTAGATAAAGACAAAGCAAACATAACCAAGGCAATAAATTGAGAGGTGTAAGCTTTGGTAGAAGCAACACCAATTTCTGGACCTGCGTTAATATGAACACCACAGTGAGTTTGTCTAGACATTGAAGAACCGACACTGTTAACAATACCAACAGTCAAAGCACCTCTTTCCAAACAGTATTGTAAAGCCAACATGGAGTCAGCAGTTTCTCCGGATTGAGAAACAAATACACAGGTATCATCTCTGAACACTGGAGATCTTCTATCCAAGAAATCAGATGCTAATTCAACACTGACAGGAATTTCGTTCAATTCTTCAAAGATAGATCTGGTAGCCAAACACGAATGGTAAGAGGTACCACAAGCAATCATAATAATTCTACGGCTTCTTCTGATAGCTGGTAAGAATGATTTCAAACCTCCCAAGTTGATTCTCTTGTTTTCAAAGTCAATTCTACCTCTCATGGTGTTAAAAGTTGAGTCTGGTTGTTCGAAAATTTCCTTCTGCATAAAGTGATTATAAGAACCTTTCATGATTTCGTTCAATTCCATTTCTAAGGTTTGGATTGGTCTGGTGGTAGAGTCACCGGCATTCTTTTGAGCTCTGTGGATGTGTAATTCACCGTCGTAGATATGGGCGATATCATCATCTTCCAAGAATAACACCTTCTTGGTGTGCTGGACAACAGAAGCTGGGTCACTAGATAAGAAAAATTCAGCTGGCATTGGTAAACCATCATCAGCCAAAAAGGCTCTAGATTGAGAGGTTCTCAAGTTTGATTCATTAGCAGATAAAGGCAAGAAACCATTGCTTTCCTTTGTTGGAGCTTCTGGGTTTTGGTCAGGAAATTCAACATCCACGAAGTCAACCTTCAATTTCTTTTCAGTTTTGACCCCAACCAATAATGGAGAACCTTTTCTAGTACCAACCACTTCACCTGGGTAATGGGAAGATCTAACCAAAAGACCGTAGGAACCTTGTAATTCATACAATACTTGCTTAGAAAGTTGGTTGAAGTCAAGTTCAATACCTGCCTTCAAGTTGGTGTCGTAGACATGTTTAAACAATTTAGCAATACATTCAGTATCGGTTTCAGATTCGAATTTGTAACCTTTAGACAAAAGCAAAGTCTTTAATTCACGGTAATTGGTGATGATACCATTGTGGACAACCACGAATTCACTGCTAGGATCAGAACGGTGAGGGTGGCAATTCACTTCTTCGGGCTGACCGTGGGTGGCCCATCTGGTATGGGCAATACCGGCGTGGGAGTCAAACACGGTGTCCCTATCTTTCACAGTGGATTCACATTTTTCCTTCAAAGCCTTGACCTTTCCAACGGTCTTGATGATGGAGGTTTCGCCCTTTTTTGCGCCATCAATAGCGATACCACTTGAATCATAACCTCTGTATTCCAATTTTTGTAACCCGTCGATAAGGGTGTCGACGATTTCACCTCTTGATTTGTCCACAAGGAAGTTGACGTAACCAAAGATTCCACACATTATTTGAGTATTAGAGTATGAATTTGAGAGAGCAGCAGGGAATTGGAAGCGCTTGTAAAGTTTTTAACCGTGTTCCAGGATGCACTGATTAATATATAGAGGAAAATTTTCTTTAGTTTTGATCCAGAAGGGCGCGATTTGTAAACAAACCGAATGAGATTTCCCAATGCGACATGTAATGAAATCTATATTTGGGACGATAGAGATGAGCAGGGGCTGGTGAGATTTGGTTTATAAGGGTTAGGGTGTGGTGGTACGTGTAGAGGGGTGTTTGTTGGATGGGATCTGGTAGGTATCTCACGTCGAGTATAGTACTTCAGCATACTGCAATCTGCTGAAGGCGGCATTTGGGGCGAAGGAGTGCGTGTCATCCACCGTGGCAGAGCTGGACAGGTATCGGCGGTGTTTTACCGCGAATCAATTCCAAGCGCCCATAGTATAACACCACACAAGAGTGCCCTTCTAGCCATTGGGGGAAACCGTACCAGCACGCTATTGACTATATGGCTTTGCTGGGCGCGTATTCGCCTGAAATGAGCCTCTCTCGCGGTCATGTATTCCAGGTCAATTCTGGTTTTGTTCGATTTCGTAATTTGAAATTCCATAGCTTGTTTTGGGTATTAAGAAAATACACCGCGCGTTGGTTCAGTGACACATCGGAGTGACCAGGCGATGCGTGTTTGATTGGGTAACAAACGCGGGCTGTCTCCGTTGTTGTTGTAGATACTTGCTGGTATGGCGACTAGTCCGAGCTATTAATAGTCAAACGTCATATGTTTTGTGAATAGTAGAATTCGGAAACTGTCGTCCCAAAGCCAATAGTTTAATGGCCTGGAATGTACACACTCTTGGTAGATGCTCCAAGTTTGTATGTGAGGCTGCAAAAGCGGACTGGTGTCTCCGCTAAACAGAGTAGATACTCCGAGGCAATATTAATGATTTCTTGTGAGAATATAGTATGAAGTGGCCTTGTAGTCCATGTAGTTGGGGTTGTAAGGTTGACCACGAGTTGGTACAAATCGTCTGTGAGGTAAGGATGGCCGTTCTTCGTAGATGGAAGTAGAATATGCGAAGAAGTAGAATATGCTTCGTAGATAGAAGTGGAATATGCTTCGTAGATAGAAGTAGAATATGCTTCGTAGACAGAAGAATATGCTTCGTAGACAGAAGTAGAATATGGCAGTCGAACGAGGCAGGATCCAGTTGCAAATGTCTCATATGGTGGTGTGAAGAAGCACAGTTGACAACTGCCATCAGCTCAGCCTTATGCTTGTGGACTAGTTGTTACATCTTGAATTTATAGAAAAATCTCGTGTTTCGAGAAGCATTTGCATCTACAGGAAGCCGAATGTGTGGGTCCAGCCACTGTGTCTCGCCTGCTCTTTGTCCGAGAGACGCAGGCTGATGAGAAGACATATTGCACTCATTTCAAGAGCTGTGATAATCTATAAGATTTGATCCATATTGTTGAAACTTTGACCTAAGCTGGCTCCCTGTTTCTGCCATCATGGTGTCTACGGCCGTGATGTTGGTGCCTGTACTCCACGGCTCTTATATTCAGCTTAGTTTTTGCAGCCAATGCGAAAAGCAAGAGGTGAATCAATGAGGCACCGGCTTGTTAGGTTCCTTACAGCAAGCTCATCAGATCTTAGCTGTCTCCATAACGTTAATCTCCTCAAATCTCAGCCGTCTCCGTAACGTTAAGCTGTCTCCATAAGTAAATACCCATCACATACTGAATCTTCCTATGTTCGAGTCTTGTAGTATGCGGAATAATCGAGGATTAGACCTACATCTACTCAGTACGCCTCTTTTCATATTCCACTCATTTCGGACTTCTCCTTACCGAGTTGTCCACCTTCATTGCTTCTGTTTACTTGATAAATATTTGCCGGACTTAAGCCTTCTCACGTGAGGCGGATTCCGCGTTTAATTCTCAGGTTTGATCCTACCAGATAACCAATGCACACACCTAACGTATTCCTACACTACTCGAACGCCCTAAAAAGAGCGTTCCTGACTGCGGCCAGGGGTGTTCCTCGGTACCCGGCTACACCACCTAGAAAAATCGCTCCGAGCGTCAGACGATGCTCAGCACTATACTCTACTATTTCCAAGAAGAAAAAACCACTCTCTGCACTTGATGGGTTTAGAAGATCCACAAACAACGCCGAGTCGGTACAGAACATTCTCAAGCTCGTCAACAGCTCGACCGATGAATCCGAGCTATCCCAGTATCTCAAACCAGTGACCGCCATTACTGTGAGTGACCTAATAGACTTTCAGAAACTCAGGTCCATCCTTCTCAAAATCAACCCCAAGTACACGGTGGTTGTTCCTGATGAGGTGATTCATATGAGCCACGTAGGAGACCAGGGCGAGGTGCGAGACTTGGTGGTGCTCTCAAACGGTACGATAATTGGCTGGAATTATACAGAGCAACAGCTTTTAGGGCTAGTTCCTCAGTTCAGCCCAGCAATTCACGAGACCTACCCCTATGAGAGCGATGAGTTTGACTATATAGAGTTGGATCAATTGCCCCCAAACCCCAAACACCATGGGAACTCCTACATGATCAACGATATAATGCTTATCCAGAATTCCAACCACGATAAAAAGGTGTTGGATAAAGTAGCATTTTCGATCGGACTCTCGAGGTCCACAAGGCTCTCTATACTAGAAAACAACCTCGAAGAGTTCTTGAAGGTGACAAGAAACAATAGCGATAAACTCTCCAAAGGGTTGAAGATCACCAGCACCGAACATGAAGTATTGAAGATGACAGGCAAGTTATTTCTCTTGAGAGGGAAATTGAATCTATACAATGAGCTTATTGACACCCCAGACTTGTACTGGAGTGAACCCACCCTTGAAAAAATCTACCAGATGGTATCAACAAGTTTAGACATCAATTCCCGGATATCGATATTGAACCGCAAACTCGACTATGCCACCGAAGAGCAACGAGCATTTCTAAGCCTCCTCAATGAACGCAAAGGTACCCGATTAGAGTGGACGATTATAATCTTGATATTGATTGAAGTGGGCTTTGAAACGTACCGGTTTTTGGAATGAACATGTAAATAGACCCCAACATACGCCTAACCTGTAAACCCACCCCCAGAAATGTAGGCTAGTTAGCAACCCACGCCGGGAACATCCGGTACCGGACATTCTGGACGTCCATCTGTTATCAGTTGGAAAAAATATAGTGCACGCACCGCCTGCTATCTTGACTGTTATCAGACCAATGAAAAAACGGCTGGTGGGTGACTGAAACTAATAGGCTTAGAAACGGCGATTACCACTGCTTATCGAGTAATTAATCATTAGCATCAAATAGGCTGCTGGTGTTTGGTATTGAACCCTCCACCACCGGTGGTTCGTCCTGGCCTGTAAATGGCATCGCAAGCTGTCAGTTATCGTACTATTTATCCGTAATACGCGGCGGAAAAACATCAAAGTAAATCTGACACCTGACAGAATAACCCAGATGAGATACGTTAATGGATGAGGTGGTGAAACATCACAAGCTTTGCCAAGTACATCCAGGGAACCAACCTGTAAATGACTGGTTATCGCGACTCACCCATACCTGGGGCCAAACTTTGCTAACATATCATTCGCTCGATAAATGTCAAATTCTAAATGAGTCCTGTCCTGTACATAACCAGCAGGCATTTATGAAAAAAAAATTCAATAAAAGATCACCTTCTGGCACCATGTAGAAATTTAAAAATATTTGTAACAACATGGCAGGCATTCTCAAGAGGAAGTTGTTTGACAATGAACAATACGAGCCGGCCGAAATGTTGGTGTTCCTTGTGTCCTCGGTGCTTATTTGGATTATGGTACCGGGGTTAGCATTTTTATACTCAGGTTTAGCCAGAAGAAAAAACGCCTTGTCGATGATTTGGATAGTTATTGTAAGTTCTTTTATAGGTCTTTTCCAGTGGTTTTTCTGGGGGTATTCGTTGGCGTTCAGCGCCTCGTCCAACAATTTCATTGGCAATTTACAGTTCATAGGGTTTAAAAGTATCCTTGTGGAAACTGACCCGGAAGCTACTTATGCTAAACTTGCATTTTCCATCTTTCAGATGCAGTTTTTGTTGGTTACGTTGGCCATTTTGGCAGGGGCCTTGATTGGTGAAAGGGGAAGGTTTTTACCGGCCTGTGTGTTTCTCTTTTTCTGGGCCACCATCGTGTATTGTCCGGTGGTTTACTGGATCTGGGGTGGCGGTTGGGCCAGTTCGTGGCGTGGAGGCGCCTTGGACTACGCTGGCGGTGGCCCCGTGGAAATCTTATCGGGTGTTTCTGCATTTGTATATTCGGCGGTTTTGGGTAGAAGAAACCAAGAGTTAATGATCAACTACAGACCACACAACATTTCCACCATTTTCTTGGGGACTATACTATTGTACTTGGGATGGTTGTTCTTCAACGGGTTCAGCTGTGGTAACGCCTCGGTCAAGGTGCCTTACTCTATGATGAACACCCACTTGACCGCCGCTTTTGGTGCTCTTTCCTGGTGTGTGATGGATTACAGGTTGGAAAGAAAATGGTCCATGGTGGGTATTTGTTCGGGTACCATTTCTGGTTTGGTGGCTGCCACCCCGGCCAGTGGTATCATCCCATTATGGGCATCGATCATCCTTGGAGTTGTTTCGGGTGTTGTGTGTAACTTGTCGACCCAAATCAAATACTTGTGCCGTGTTGACGACTCGTTGGATGTATTAGCAGAGCACGGAATCGCAGGTATTGTGGGGTTGATTTTCAACGGGATCTTTGGAAGTAAAACTGTGATTGGGTTGGACGGAGTAACCGATCATGCCGGGGGCTGGATCGACCACAACTGGAAACAATTGTACATCCAAATCGTGTACATTTTGGCCACTGCCGCTTACTCTGGTGGTGTCACGTTTGTGTTGTGTTTTGCCATAGACAAGATTCCTGGGTTACACTTGAGAGTGGACTACAATGGAGAAGAAATCGGTATTGACGAAGAACAAATTGGAGAGTTCGCCTACGACTACGTCGAAGTCAGAAGAGACTTTTTATCGTGGTCGGATCCAAATCCACACACCGTTCCACAATCCATCAATGAAGAAAAAGCACCTGTCTTCAACAAGGTTGATGGGGTAGATTATGACAACACTGAGGTCTACAACGGCGAAGCTCCCCATGAGAGCCTCGAAGACGATTCCAACCTCAATTCCATGAGTAATGAACCAAAAGAATAGTATAGAGTAATAAAATAATGTTAGAACTAACCTGCGTAGAGTTGCAATTACTTTTGGGAATCTCAATCTCAGCATGATTTTACGAGCGTTTGATGGACTAATTGGAAGTCAAATTCACGTTTAGGGTTAACTAGCAGGATTCTGCACCGTTTTAGCGACCTTTAAATAAGCCGTTTCTTCTTCATGTAGGAAGCCCACATCGCTAAAACATACTGTAAGTGCTGCGCAAATCGAACGAAATTTACATAAGCCAAAAGCTGACTCCTATTTGCTCGGTTGTCTCCACAATCTGAGGGATTTCCGAGGGGGGCGACTCTGAAATAGTCGCCGCCTGCAGCAAACGCACCCCGGATATTTTCTCACACAGCCTGATTATCTACTCAGAGATACCCTCGGACCTGGATACCCTCGGCCTGGATACCCTCGGACCTGGTTGCTTCCTAGCATCGCCGGTACCGCCTTGCATGGTGCTGGAATCAAGACCGCCGCACCAATCCCGCCCCAATTCCACCCCGTGGGCGCACGCCCACCTAACCCTTGAGTCACTTGCTCATCCAATTACGAGGGTAAGGGTGATGCGTGCCTGCAACACTCTCACCTCCGCTGGTCCTGAACCGATACCGCTCTACTGACTCATTGAAAAATTTTATATAAAATCAAAAATACCTTTGATTCACAACTACCTTATTTACTATGCTTTATCGTAATCTTAAGGTATGCCAGAGCGTCAGCATGCGCTCAAGCCTTAAGGCTGCACCTGCTGCTGGTAAAGCATTTGCCAGAACTATAACCAAGTCAAGTTCCTCCAGAGCTACCATGTCTAACGCTTCCAGACCAACCCCAGCTCCAGCTTTTAACCAACAAAGTGACTTTGATAAGCAAATCAAGCAAGAAAAGCAAAAACCGGAAGTTTTGATGGACGATTCGTTCATTGGTCTCACCGGAGGTGAAATCTTCCACGAAATGATGCTTAGACATAACGTGGACACCGTTTTTGGTTACGCCGGTGGGGCCATCTTACCAGTTTTCGACGCCATTTACAATAGTGATAAGTTCAAGTTCATCCTCCCCAGACACGAACAAGGTGCCGGGCACATGGCTGAAGGGTACGCTAAAGCCCTGGGTAAACCTGGGGTAGTGCTTGTAACTTCCGGTCCGGGTGCCACTAATGTCATCACTCCCCTTGCAGATGCCTTGATGGATGGTGTGCCATTGGTGGTATTTTCCGGTCAAGTGCCAACCACCGCCATCGGTACCGATGCTTTCCAAGAAGCCGATGTTATTGGAATTTCCAGATCATGTACTAAATGGAATGTGATGGTTAAAAACGTAGCTGAATTGCCCAGAAGAATCAACGAGGCTTTTGAAATAGCTACAAGTGGTAGACCAGGCCCGGTATTGGTGGATTTGCCTAAGGATGTCACCGCTTCCATTTTAAGAGAATCTATTCCTATAAATACAACCTTACCTTCAAATGCTTTGACTCAAATCACGAAAAGATATGCCAACGAATTCACTCAGGAAGCTATCGGTAGAGCTGCCCAACTTTTGAACAAAGCCAAAAACCCAGTCATTTATGCTGGTGCAGGTATGCTCAGTTCTCCAGAAGGTCCAAAATTATTGAAAGAGTTGAGTGACAAAGCTGCCATTCCTGTCACAACTACCATTCAAGGTTTAGGAGCATTTGATCAAAATGATTCCAAGTCTCTTGATATGTTAGGAATGCACGGTAGTGCTGCTGCCAACACTGCCATCCAAAATGCCGATTTGATTCTTGCCTTGGGTGCCAGATTCGATGATAGAGTCACCTTAAACGTCGGGAAATTCGCTCCAAAAGCTAAACAAGCTGCTGTTGAAGGTAAGGGTGGTATCATACATTTTGAAATCAGTCCAAAGAACATCAACAAGGTTGTGGAAGCAACCGAAGCTATTGAAGGTGATGTTATCTCCAACTTAAAGAAATTCTTGCCTTTAGTTGACCAAGTCGAAGACAGACTGGATTGGTTACAAAAGGTGGCTGAATGGAAAGAAAAGTACCCTTACGCTTACTTGAAGGAAGAACCAGGTAGCAAGATCAAACCACAAACTTTGATTAAAGAGATCTCAAAACAATCTTCAACTTACAATAAGGATGTTATTATTACAACTGGTGTTGGACAGCATCAAATGTGGGCTGCCCAATACTTCACCTGGACTAAACCAAGAACTATGATCACCTCCGGTGGTTTAGGAACCATGGGATTCGGTTTACCTTCGGCTATTGGTGCTCAAATTGCCAAGCCTGATGCCATTGTTATTGATATCGATGGTGATGCTTCTTTCAATATGACTTTGATGGAATTGTCTTCAGCCGTTCAAGCTAACGCTCCTGTCAAAATCTGTGTCTTGAACAACGAAGAACAAGGTATGGTCACCCAATGGCAAAGTCTTTTCTACGAACACAGATACTCTCATACCCATCAAAGTAACCCTGACTTCATGAAATTGGCCGATTCTATGCACATGAAAGGTATCAGAATTGAAGACCCTGCCCAATTAGAAGCTGGTATCAAGGAGTTCTTAGACTATAATGATGGCCCAGTCTTATTGGAAGTGGTTGTTGAAAAGAAGGTTCCTGTCTTGCCTATGGTGCCTTCAGGTAAAGGTTTGGATGAATTTATTGTCTATGACGAAGAAGTCGAAAGACAAGAAAAGATTTTAAGACACCAAAGAACAGAAGGTAAGCATTGATTTAGTTCACGATATACGATAAAGTCTTTGTAAGATCATATATATAATTTATTTGCAATTTTGGAAACCCGTAGAATGTGCTGAACTGTTAAGGATTAAGAAGATATTTCTAGTCCTGCTCAAGGTGTATAAGAAGTAAAAAAGAAGAGACTAGCCCGATGCGGGGCTCGAACCCGCAACCTTTTGATTAAGAGTCAAATGCTCTACCGATTGAGCTAACCAGGCTCTTCGTGCAATAAAACATGTCTATGTTTTTTATACCCTACAAGTAATTTGACGGTCTTTATATGCCATTATTTCTGGCACAAACTCGCTCCAAAATTACTCTTGAGTGGAATAGCTCAAGTGTGATGGCGAATATATATTGTGTCAAAGAGTTATAATGATATTTGCTGTCTTCCCGCTTACAACAGATAACTTTCAAATTATGAAAAGTACCATACTTTCCAAAGACTCTCAAGTTCGTTGTAATCTTAGTACCTCTCCTTCACACATATCGATACGAATCCTATCTACAAAGTCAGAGTTCTTCTGCCCTATATATTCAAAAAAAGTGCTTCTCCTCTCGAAATATACTAGTACTGTCAGAACTCGCTTGCACTAGTTCAAACGCCTCTTCTTGGCAATAATCCATACAATATCCCATTGAGATGCTCACAAATTGGCATCATCGAATTCCTCCCATTTATCATAACAGGAAACATTACAAACCGGAACAAGTTTAAAGGTGGAAGAATCAGCTACTCCGTTTTAAGTTCACAACAAGTAAAAATATATATATAAACATACACAAGAACCCAAACAGCAGTGTTCTTTATGTGATCTGAATCATCACACGCCCAGTCGCAAAGGAATAGCACGGTACAATAGAAGCTGGAAGGCGCGAGAGTTAGAGAGATAGGTTGCAAAAAAGAAGAGACTAGCCCGATGCGGGGCTCGAACCCGCAACCTTTTGATTAAGAGTCAAATGCTCTACCGATTGAGCTAACCAGGCTCTTCATGCGTCTGGCCTCCTCCCAAATAAATACAGGTTTCAGTTGATTTTTATATAGGATAGACATTCATATATGGCACAGAAAGGGGTATATATTTCAGGATATGTGGCCAGCAGGACTAGGGTTTCAAAGAACGAGATCTAGAATTATATTTGTTTGAAAGAGAAAGAATAAAAAGGGACAGAAAGTATCCAAAGTCACTGAGTCAATTGGAAGGGTACAGATTACCGAAAAAACAAGAGATTAATCTTCGTAATTAGTAGGAGTTATATTTGGTAACTCAAAGCGGCTGGTGATCTAATATAAGTAAAAAAAAATGATTATTTTGGAATAAAGTCTACCACCTAAAGCCCGAGTCATAAGCCGACCCTTGTGGTATCTGCTATTGGTTGAAGAGCACAGATACTACCATAGTTCCTTAGCATTTCTATCATGCAGTTAGTTTTAGTCTCATTACTAGAAAACTCAGTATGTAATCAGGATTGCAGAATTCCGCACCAAAAATTATGGTTGCAAAATCAGGCATGCAGCAGCAGGCATGGCAGCCTGCAGCATAACGTTTTGACTTTTGGTGAGCACAACTGTACGTCCTTCTTGTCTAGTTGAGATTACCTTTACCTAATATGACAATGAAGAAGAATGCATCTCTAACCTGAGAGAATGTACATACATCTAGATGTTATCCTTAAGTACCAGTTTAATTTGTTCAGTGCTATCTCATAATCATAAAGACAAGGCATATCAAAATAGATATTCTGAAATTGCTTATTTACGTTAGGATTACAATTTATATGCTGGGGTAAATATAATAAATAGCCATTGGGTCCCCGGATACCAAGATTCTATATCCCCAATGTCTAACTCATTCAAAGATTTCCCCCGGGAAGTTGTCGACAGAATTTTAACCTTTTTGCCAAAGGAAACACGCAGATGTGTTTATAGCGATGAAAATGAAGTAGCACATCTCGCAGATGTCATCTTTGCTGGCCACGTCCGGAAAGGAGTGAACAGACCTTGCTATCTCGTCCCTCTGATTATCCAGCAAAAATCATGGATGCCCTCCCAGGTAAGTACCATAACTGAGCTTTTAGACTTTCACTACCTGCCACCTTTCTTCCCTACAGACCATTCTATTACCTTAGTCTTTGCTAATAGTTATTGGTTCTTACGGTTACATGAAAAGCACCCAGATTTATTAATGGGCTACACCCTAAGACTCCCAAGTTCCAAGTTTGTAGATAAAAGTATGTCCTATAAGTTTGAATCAATAGGCACTTTCTCTGGAGAAATATTGCCGGTAAATGTTGACCTATGGGTCCTGATGAACTGCGGCGATGTTTATCCCCCAGGGTTAAAAAAGTTATGCATCCATGGCGGGTACATACAAGAGTCCAGATTGTCCGACCTAAAAGACCTTCAACGTTTGGAATTAAAGGGAGAGTTTGATCTACAAAATTTGAACTGCTTGAATCTTAAACACCTAACCCTTTTCATGCCGAAGAACAATATCAGTTTTACTGAAAACTTATGGAACTCTTTGGAGACCCTAGAGTTGTTTGACTACGACAACACAATCCCCAATAACAATTTCTGGTGGTTCAAGAATTTGACAACTTTAAGAATCAGCTATACCAATACAAAAGTGGCTGACATTCCAAAGTTTCCAACTAGTTTACAAAGGTTGCAATTGAGTTTTTCCAAGCTGGAATGCTGCCTTATCAAACAAAGAAAGATAATGGTCCCCGAAAATGTAAAGGTGTTGGTGATTGAGTTTCCTTGGAATTCAACCCAAGTTGATATTCCAAGGCAAATTGAGTCTTTGAGGCTTCGCTACGTTAATGCCCCTAGAAACGAAACCTTCTACACAGACCTCAGACACTATCCAAACCTCAAGATCCTTGAAATTTCTGACAAGTATTTTGGTATCCATCCCCCTAAAATACTTTTAGGTGATTCATTGAAAAAGTTGACACTACATTTACTTTTGATGTCAACGTTCAAGGTCTCGCATCTTGTTAACTTAAACTCCTTATCAATTACCGCAGGAGCGGGATCGAGTCCGGTAGTCGTTGTCTTACCACCAAACTGTAAAGAAGCCTATTTGATGAACGACAACGACTGCCCTCCCTCGCTCGGCATTATTAGTGCACAGTTGAATGAGGGTTTAATAACTCTTGTTCTGTCCATTAATCTCAGTGGAGTCCGGTTTCCGAAATCATTGAGAGTCCTTGAAACTGCTCTGGAATTCATTCCTCGATTGCCGCAAAACCTTCAAGCAGCAACAATAAGACATATTTCACGGACTGGGGGATCTGAGTTTCCCTATCCACAAGACTGGATTCCCGAGCTGTTGAAATCACTCCTGTTTTATCTGCCCTGTTACTTTCCTCCCGAAATTTTCCTGAACATAAAGAATATCCAAAGCTTGAAATTATCAGGAAGGCGATTTGACCTCCAAAATGCCTGGGATTTACTGGGTTCCAATTTAAAGCAGTTGTGTATTAGTTCTTTTGGATCAGGTGAAATTATCTTGCCTTCAAGTTTGAAAGCCGTGACTTGTGCCGTGGGGGAGATATTTCTCTCCACATTCACATTTGAGAATACCAGAGCATTGACATGTAAGTTGACAAGAAGAGAATACACTCTTTTGTTTGAAGATGGCCATCAAGTACAGAGTGTCCATAAAGTTTTTGGCCAGTGGAGAAGATGAGAATAAAATCTACACTCCGATGATTCTGCTACTATATAACGTAACTAACAGCGTATAAAAATATAACGGGCTCGTGTATTTTGCCATGTATTTCGCAGCCAAGTATTTCTTTTGGCTTGCATTGTTGCAATGAACATACCTTTACAACGGATTCGCTGCCATTCACCTGGCTTAGGGGTGATTTCCACATGTGTGACTTCCGCTCTTTGTTGGTGAGGCTTTAGCCGTATGCGTATTTCGTCTAATTTTATTAAGCGACACGATTAATCGAGCGGAGACGGGGCGGAATTTGGTAACATCCTTGTGCTAGGAAGGTACGAGACTGGTAGGTGGATCTCATTCTCTATAACGTATCTCTTCTTGACGTAGAGATCTCCTGCTTCAAACCCCTTAACTATAAGCCAATCTCGACATTGTTCGCTACATTTCGCTACAGGAATCCAATAAAACTACCATTCACCCAGAGAAGCGGCAACCACTCGATTTCCGATTTTCGTAACCAACTACACAATCTTTCGAGGCACATGCAGGATGCATTGTTTAGATTGAAATCTCCCCTAATCGTCATTAGTCTTGAATCGAAGGCTCTATTACCACAGCCCATATGCGGTGCTGTATTTGCAGAATACACTATCCCCGGATGTTTGCGGCTGGCACAGCGTATCAGGCCGTATATGCGTTTTGAAACGGAATTGCCTGTGACAGGTGAGTAATTTCCGTAAGCTGTCACGAATATTAATACTATTGGATGTCTAGATTAAACTAGATAAATCCATGTAGAATCATGTCTCAGCGATCAAGCACAATGTCTGACCAATCCAAAAGCATCAAGTATATCGTGAAAACGGTCCCCAATGACATGAAGCTGACAATCGACCAAAAGAGGAGAGAACTCAATGGTGAGCTCAAGCAGGCCAATAAAATCCTAGAGATGGAAACTCTGTTGGGAGAAACATATGTTACTTGGGAGGAGTTAGCAGAGTGGACCTTCCGTATTGAGAGGCAGGTATTAGCTATCAACAAAGAGTTCAAGAATATCAAATTTTTCCTTGACAGGAATTCGATTAAAGTGAAGGATCATGAAAAGGAGAAGATACTCGAGGACCCGGATGATCCTATAGTTAAGATGAAATATGCTTTACAAAAGCTTGCCATCAAACCTATGAAAGCTTTTCAAGACAGAAATTGGGACCTGAAATACTTAAACTCAAGAAAGGAGTTTGAGCATTTAGCTAACGATTATTATAGAGCTCTTCATCAGAGAAAGAAGAAAGAGAAAGATAAAACTCCGGTGCATCCGATCTCGCTATTAAACCTAAAAGACAGCATGTCGTTCAACAGTTGGATATTCCAGTTATTTGAAGATAAATATTCACTATTCATAACTGACACAGCCATCTATACAAGATATAAAATAGAGTATGGAAAACACAAGGATTCGCTCGATAAGATTCTCACCAAAAATCAAAAAACATTTGCACAGTACTTCAACAATGGCGAGTACACGGTGGGCACCAAGCTAGATTGGCAGTGGATCTTACCGTTGGTGATAGAGCTACATAAGGACGCCAAACAGAAAGAATTCGAACAGAAGAAAAAGCAGAGGATTATGTTTATATCATAACATTTATAGAGTAATGAATTTGCAGCCGCGACAAGAACGAAAAAATAAAGAGTCTAGCCCGATGCGGGGCTCGAACCCGCAACCTTTTGATTAAGAGTCAAATGCTCTACCGATTGAGCTAACCAGGCTCTTTGCTGAGCGAAAACATGCTCTAAACGACATGACGTTTAGAAATTTGTGTCACGTGATATCCTATTCTGTGGATTTTGTAGTTTCCTCTGGATTAAAACCGGTTGAACTCACACATGTTGATCACCGTTCACTCCTTAACTCGACAATATTGTTTCGGAATATCACTACCCAATATTATTAGATAATGCAATATTCACAAAATATCAAATTTATTTGTATACCAAATTTATTTCCCACACAAGCCGGAAATAATACCCAAAAGCATAAACGGGTGGGACTAAAATACTTATGCTGCTTCTCAACAGGCTTTCTACATTCTACAACACTGCTAGCCCACTTCCGTCCCTATACAGCTAAATAGTTAAATATCTGCCTGGCTTAAAAAACGTAATTTATTATATAATAATAGTTGCTTTTCAATTGTTATTGAAGTGCTCCACCAAACATGATACGTTCCTAAAAGTCCCGGACGTAAGTAATTTTCCCGCAGCAATCCTGCTCCTGGAATACCCGGCCGTTTGTGCGAAGCAACTTTGTGCTTGTGAATTAGGCAAGCGAGAGTGAGACAAATGGACTTACGGAACTTGAGACCCCATACAAAAGCTGATTAGAATGGCCAATAATAGCACGAATATGTCCCATAAAATTATGGGTGGCATCCATACATCTGTGGGAACCACCCTGCCAAATTGAGTCCCCCGGACGCCTCGAAACTTACCCAAAAAAACCTGCAAAAGTACCCGCCTCAGGTTTGTGCGATATTTGCCCATCATGAAAAATCTGGGGAATAAACCTAAATCATTCCCTTGACCCGGGATTCCTGGAGAATCGCATATTTTTATTATTTTTATCAGGAGCTTCACCAGTTAATCGAGAAAGTCAGCAGTTTTTATAAGATGTCTAAGAGAAGTGACAGCAGCGATAGCGACAGCGGCTTATCAATAAGTCAGAAGAGAGACAAGGCCAAATTAGATAAAGATTCATCGAATTTCAAGCTTATTAACACCTCTTCTGGTCCCAGAGTGAGTCAGGCTTGTGACAGGTGTCGAATTAAAAAGATCAAGTGTGATGGGTTGAGACCATGTCTTAACTGTTCAAAGATAGGATTCGACTGTAAGACAAGTGATAAGCTTACCAGGAGAGCATTCCCTAAAGGGTACACCGAAAACTTAGAGAACAAAGTCAAACAACTCGAAGAAGAGAATAGGATATTGAAGTTGGAATATGGTGTCACTTCTGGTCAAGTGAGCCATGCCGAAAGCCATAATCAAAGTGCTGAGCCTGCTCAAAACAATTCTCATGATAAACAAGTCCTATTATCCACCAAGACAAACGTTGTTCAAATAAACAATCCTATTGATCAGATATTCAATTTAGATAAAAAGGGCATTATCATTGGAAATGACAACTTGAATTTCGAATCCCAGTTTAATCACTTATTGATCAACTTGAATTTACCATTTTTAAAGATTACAAACAGTCATAATTACTTACTTGACGACCCGAATTCTTACCTTTATCACCCGTCGTCTGCTTCATATAATCAGTTCCATAATAGAGATTTGAATGTTATTTATAATCCGTTGACCTCCATGAATAAGAGCCATGATGATTATACTGGGGGTGCATCAAGTTTGACTAATAATGAATTGCCTATAGACATTTATGATTTATTCATTAAACTTATCAATAACTTTAAAAAGATCTTCAATAACAAGAAAGAATTGGATAACCAAATAAGTCAGTTCTTTCTTACTTACAATATCTTTATTCCCATATTTGATTATAAGACATTTATGGAAAGTTATGATAATTTTCATACCATGTACCCATTCATGTTCACATATGATGATGCCACTATCAATGGGTTCAATTTACTGAGTAATGATTATAGTGTGGTGAATGAATACCTTACAGTGGTCATTCAGATATACGCCATTATAATGATGAATGATCCCACTATCAATTTGAATTTATTATTAAACCATTCCAACCCTTATTATTCGCTTAACAGCAAAATATCATCAAAGAACAAAAGTGTTATAAGGTCTATTTATGACTTCTTACCATACTTCAATGTGTTTCATATTTCTGTCAACCAGCTACAAACATATTTGTTACTATTGTATTATTCATTGTTGACAAATAATAAGGAGAAATCATTGATTCTTTCATCTTTGATTAACTCCTTCATTGGTATTCTCGGGGTAAATTTGAATTCCAAGAACTTGTTCTTTAATGATTTGTCTTTGCACATTCAACAAAAAAGAGATAGGGTCAAGATTTTCTGGGTATTCAAAGTGCTCTTGAAATGCTTCAATTTGAAGTTTGGTTTCAAGCCAAGCTTGAACACCACCGTGATCAATCCAGTCACCATCGACAGATACTTTCAGTTGACTCCAGAAAAGTTGAGTCTGTTGTTAGATGAACTGATGCCAGTTAAAGAAGGCGATGCTGATCATGATGAGCACATTGACGAATTATTCAGGACATTGTTGAAACCTAGTGTTGAGTTCTTGAATTTGGTGAATGTGATCATTCCATCTTCTTTCTCTCCCAACTACTATCAGTACTTAAAGGGAGGAAGCCATAACAAGAAGAACCCCCATCCCCACCCTAAGAGTTTGGATTGGATATTGAATGACGATGATGGTGATGGTAACGATGGTAACTTAAACTATAACTTTACTCAATTCGTTACCATTGATAACAATTTGATCCAATGGAGAGAATCATTGAAGACAAAATCGTTAAATTTGTTACCACTAGAGTATAAAATGAATTTGCCAAAACTCCCATATGGTGACGGAGACAACAGCTTATTCCATTCAATTAATTTTAAAGAATTGAAGGACCTTGAAACTGCAGGCATTTCCCCCGAGTCCCTTAACTTCTATCAGGAAAACGGGTTGCCAGATGTCAATATGGCTGTAAAACTCATGCAAATTCAGTTAAACTTCCACTATTTGATCATTAGAAGTCTGAACTATCTTAATTTCATTGTGGATAAAGAGTTATCGAACAATTACTATGGCCGGATTATAGATATTTCCAAAGAGTTCTTGGCGTACTTTGTCGTGGTGTTTAGGCACATCACTCAGTCAGTGGATGGTGCTAATGATTCTTCAATGGTTTCCAAAAGTTTCATTCACCATAACCCCCACAGCACAGGTACCAACCCAGTAATATTAGACAGCTTGGGATTGGATGTTGACGAAGATGGATTTGTGATTAATGATTTCCTGGCCAAAAGAAGAAGGCTCAGTAACCAAGCTCCCAGCTTCAACTTCAAGAGTAAGATCATTCCCCCATCACCTTTCAATTTCATGTTAAATGGGTTATCAATGACAGTCATCAACCTCAAGAAAACCATTATATTACAGATGCTTTATATTCTTATCTGTTCGATCAAATTCATCAAGAAGAACAACGATGTTGATCCTTCGTTACATGAATTGATCCACGTCAGTATTGATGTGTTCATCAAAGTTTTCATCAACTACCAGTTGAATTCCAAGAAGAAGAACTCCAACGGTATCTCCAAGTTGAAGGAAGATGAATTATACAATAAGTTGATGAATGATGAATTGAGAGACCAGATCTTAAGAGAACAAAGGAACGAAGAAGACGAGAATGAGGATGATTATGTTGGTTACCAGCTTGAATTCGAGAGTGCTGATTACTTTAGTGGGTTCAACCAGATCTCTGAAATTGACTGGGACGATGAGGAGATGGATGAAGACTTGAAATACTTGAAGATTTTGAAGTTCATCAAGTACAAAATGAGTCAAATCAAAGAGTTATCTAAGAGAAGAAAGAAGTTGAAAGACAAATTACAAGCAGCTCACGACTCCGGCCTGTCACCAGTTAAACCACCAGTCACATCTTTCAATGATGCTAGCACAAAGCCAAACCAGTATAACGCCCCACCTTCAATTCACAACTTCTACTCCAATGGATCAACCAAATATCCCCCAAACTTACCCAAAATGCCATCGATAACCAAGTTAGATCACCTTTTACCAGAAGATAACTTCCCTACACATACAATTGCAAATCTTCCTGGGAAATATAAGGATTATGTGGCTTCATCTGGCAAGGGGGACGAGGAGTTGATTAAAAGAGAGAAACTTGCGGTTAATGATTTGATGAGCTTGAAAAAAGGTCACCCTGGGTCTCCACCTAACGTGAATGGATCATGGAGACAGACCAATGCAAAATCAGAATAATTCATCCACCGTGTAAAATTTGTATACTATAAATTATTAAATGTAAATTGCTAATGCAAGCTACGCATGTGCATTTCATAGGGTCGTTATAAGGTCGTTTTGGATTCCTATTGAGTTACTGGTTCATATTGAGTTACTGGTTTCATAATGAGTTATTGGTTCATATTGAGCTATCGGTTCATATTGAGCTATTGGTTCATAATGAGCTATCGGTTCACATTTAATTAAAGTTATGACCGATCGGCAGGCACTAGACCAGATAAACTCGGGTATAAAATATTCCTTTCAATACACGACACCATAATCTCCCCATTAAACTTCCCCATCATCTCCTCACTATTTCTGTGCATTCTCATTTGTGAATTTTGCCGATAAGATAACGCCATTGTCGGACCTGCACATGGCCGCGCTCCCCACACTATCGCGACTATAAATCCATGGCCACAGCCTGATGGCACATTTCAATATTATGGTTTACCACTTCTTTAGTAAACTCAACCCAAATGCTGCTTTGAATACCAACACCAACTCTGGTTCCTTGAAACCGGCCATGGGAGAGGCCGAGCCTTTACCCGTCAATAAAAACCTCCTTAGTGTGCAAAAGGAAGACTTGAAAAAGAGGAACCAAAAGTTTCTCGGATCGTCCGACAACTTGATTGTTGGATTGTAATGTGTGATGTCGTAGGCGTTTAGTTAGTTAATAAATATTCCGTTATCTGATCAACTTCTTGTGGATTGGCGATATCAAAACTCTCTAGTTGTTTGTGTTTTTCGTCGTTGAGATGTATTTCATACAAGGTCTCTAGAACGTATTCCTTAATAACAGGCGATTTATGTCTAAGTAAAGAAACAATCCTCTTGTAACTACTCACAGCGACCCTCTTATCTGAAGAGCCGACTAGCCACTTCATCAATCGAATGGTTAGTTTGAGTCGACTGATATTAGAACAGTTGATTTGAAGATTATATGTTTTGGCATATAATGGGGCTAGATACTCAGGGGGGATGGTTAAGTTGGCTTCGAACAACTTGATAATCACATTGAGCCCATGCATGTACTCTTTGAGAGTTCTTTGATGTTCTATTTGCTTCTTGGTGGCCACAGTAAAGATCTCTTTGACAATTCTTCTTTTGTTTCCATCGTTTACAGACTCGTAGTAATACACAAGCTGTCTGAAAGATTCTCTTATATTACTGCTATCACTGGCCAACCCGCCGGCACTGAACACAATTCCTTTCCAAAACAGCAGTACTTGTTTGTCGGTGTTGATATGCTTGTCATAGAATTCAAACAAAAGTCTGTAGTACTCTTCATCAGTGATATTGTCAAGATTCAAGTCTATAGTGTGCGATCTTAGAAGAATACCGAATGCTTTAAGGCGAAGCTTCTCGATCGGTTCACCACCTATCCGACAAAGTGACTCACAAAGAACCGGCCCTGTGCAAGCAAACACAGACAAGTGTTCATCGACAAAATCAAGCATGGAGCCTCTAATTCTACTCCCCACGTCTCCCTGTTCAGTGGTGGTATAATCGTCCAATAGGAGAACCAAATCGTTGATTTCGTCGGCCGTTAATTTGATGGAAGGAAAGACTTGATGCAAACACCGAATCATGTTGTATCTCAATTCGTGATCCGTGCTTTCAGAATGAATGGATGCAAGCAACACCTCGATCTGGCTGGCAGAAAGAGTTCGAAGATGGAAAATACTTCTAGCAAAAGAGTTATTCATGTGCATAACAATAGACAGAAACGCCGTAGCTGATATTCCAACCGAACACTCAGACATCGTGACAAAAAGGTCTACAAGACTGGTATTCAAATCTCTTTTAACATGGACCATCTTGTCAAAGAACTCATCTGTGTTAGTTTGTATGCCTTGGTAGAAGCATACCTGCTGGTGCTTTATGATGTCTTCCGCTATGCCTTCATTGGAGAAGTCTATATCGGATACCAGGGTGTCTTGGGAATACTTATTATTCAACCATAAGTCACTCTTTAAATATAGTTCATGTTCAAGACCCTTATACCCTGACTCAATATCCCCCACCGAAAACACTATGTTGTCTACCCCAATGTCCAAAACATGAGTACTTGTGTTGTTCAATAAGACATTCAATTTGGATGAAAGAGTCTTTTGGAGATTGAAGTTTTGGTTGTTCTTGACGATGTTGCGGACCAACATATCTACTAGGATACCTTTATCAATCCCCAATTCAAATAGATCATCAACGATTTGCAAAGCGTCTGTGGTTGTCCCGACTTTTTGGGAAGTGAAAAGCTCAATAAACAGGACGGTTTGTTTTCCCTTTAAAACCATATCTGGAGTTTGAATGACGATATGTCCCAACCTTCCCATAAGCTCTTGTAACACGGCTACTCCACAACGACGGATGATCAAATCGCTGTCGAAAATAGCCACTTCGACGAGATTCAAAAGAACTTGGTTGATCATTTTGCTGTTAACTTCCTGAAGTTTAACAGCCATACTCAAATTGAGAGACCTGACAATACTCCATAAGATAAAACACGAGGAATCTTTCAACTGGTTGCTGACACTGGATCCTGATCCTTGTATGTCGGCAAACAATGTTTTATTCAAAATGCTTAGTATGGTTGGATATAAATGCAATGGTAACGTCTTATTTAAGGCCATGTACCCCAAATATAACAAAATGGTGTGGTAAGACACGAAAGAGATTTGGTCGAAGTCAATTTCAAGATCCACATAGCTGGAGATCACAGGGTTAAGTGCATCGGAAGATTCTTGTTGCTGCACATCTAGTTCTAATTTGTTGATTAGGAAAACTATCATCTGTTCGTGATAATTAACCACGCCAACCAAACTTCTGTTTATCCCACAAAGAGCTTTAGCCATCGAATATCTCAAGGCTGTGTCAAACGATTCCTGGTTTTTTTCAAGAATATTATTGACCAAATCGTTTATGATCTTTTCTATGAACTCAAACTGGGGCGGGCTCTCATGTGCTAGCTTTTCACCTATTTTATTGATTACCTTTATTAGGTACAAAACATTAAGGTTATTGGTTGCATTTGTACTCATTGACAAGATTTCAGGAGTTATCAACCGATGGTATATCTGTTCAATGTAGGCATTTATCGTCTCAGAGGAACATATTTTAAGGAGTTTATTAAGCACCATCAAATGCCCCAACTTCTCAGATATATCCATCACATTCCAATCTCCAAACAAGCCGCCCAAGTACCTATCTAGATAGCCCTGTTTAATGAGATCAGGCCTACTTAAAAAACGTGATACTACTATCAGTGAACATAGCTGGTTCTTGGATCCATTTGAATACTTTTTCAATTGAGTCAACCCGATATCAAAGAAGGTATCTATCATATCCGTTTTGAAAGGAAATGGCACTAAAACCAAGTTAGAAAGCCAAAGGAGATTAAAGAATATTTCGTTCTCGTTTAACTCTTTTACCAATAATACATCTAGAATTTCCACCACCTTATAAACGTCACTAGAAAAGTAGTTTGCCGTGACCTTGAAGCCTCTTATTTTGGAAAAGGTATACACTATGTACCCTATTGCTTTCGTGATATCATTAGGAGTGGGATTAGACAAGTAAAGGCTGGTGAGGGAGTTGATATAAGCGGGAAGACTTGGATCTAAAAGAGAAGGAGAGGCCTCGAAGTTGTTTATAAGCCTTACAATCTTATCTATTTTCTGTGGGCCATGGTGGGTCGGCAAGTGGAGAATACTCTCTGAGATCTGCTGCAACAATTGATCAGATTGACTAACAATTGCATCCGAATCCATTAGCTACGATTGTCGCGCGATTACACGACTTTATGGTGTTGAAAAATTCTCACATTAAAACCGAACTTATCAAACATGTCAGCTGCTTCCGGTGCTAAAAGTGCGTTTTACAAGATCACACAGCTCAGGTCGACCATAGGTATGCCACCTGTGGTGCGTAAGAACATGGAGGCGTTGGGATTAAGAAAAAGATTTCAAATCAAGTATCAAAAAGTTTCCCCATCGACTGCTCACAGACTCATTAAAGTCAAAGAATTGGTTAAAGTCGAATTAGTGGACGAGACCAAGACTCCTCAACAATTGTCACAGGAAAGAAAGTTTCCTAAGGGTTTTGAAATCGAAGCAGGAAAGGCTATCAAGTCATATGAATAAGATTGTAGATATTTGCATAGAGCAGTGTTCCCCTACGCTGCATGTATATAATGGGAATAATAGAACGGACATTTAACACATTGTAGATAATAAGACCAGCTCAAGGATGTGATCTGGAGAAACGTGAAGAGGATGACTACGAAATGTCGGTGTTTCCCGATACACGTCTCCACCAGTGTCAATTGCTTCCACCGGACGGTGCGATTTCTCGGTAATTCTACACCATGATACCGCTAATTTAGGCCGCATCCTCGTTATTTCGGGCCACGTTCACGGCTAACAAGTAATTTACCTCCACCTAAATCAGCTCTACGCAGATATTGGGTTAACCTAAGCCCAAAACACCATTGCAACACCCATCCACAAGCCCTGCAAGCCTTCAGAGGGTCTGAAACGCCAAATAAAAAACCACGACAAAAACCAATAATTTGATTGGCCCGCTGCGTTCTCATGGTGAGATGGTTAAAAATTAATCTTGAAAATTATTCAAACATCAGCAGGTTTTTATCACCCTTGGCTAATTCCTTATAGAGGATAAACAAATAGTACAACAACATCTCAATTGGTCATACCGATCATTAGGAACACTCCATACCAATTTGAACTGATTTAACCCATTACGTTCATAAAAATATTCCCTTAACTATTCATCCAATAAAACAAAATGCATTTCGTGGTCAGAGGTGTACCTAAAAATTTATTTACTTCAACGTTTGCCGTTTGTTTTGCTCTTGTGGGAGCAAACTCCTTCCTTCCATGTCCTGTTGACACGAACTATAACAACGACTCCAAGCTTGAAGGGAAATTAAGGGCCCAGGCCGAAAGGAATCAATTGAATGAGAACAAGAAATGTGATTGATGAGAGCCAAACAAGAAACCAGAGAGACAAAGACGGAGGAAGAACTCAAGGCACGGCATTCGGAGTACAAACCAAGAATCCAGAGCCATGAAGAATGGAGTTGTTTGCGAGTACTGAATGATATGGCTACAAGTCAGCCAATCACTGGAGGTATTATCGAAGTTATCCATAACAACGTCTCATAAAAACATAACAAATAGATTAAACCAAGCTTGTGACATAGCTAGGTTGTTGCATATATGTATTTTAGCTTGTATAATAGAAGTGCTTTGCACTTGATTCAATATATTGACATAGTAGAAGGCGTAGGCTCAGATGCCGTGGACTAGCAGAGGTCCAGAGGTCCTACAGATGGTCCAGAGTTCTACAGATGGCTCCAGGGGTCTACAGATGGCTGGGTCTATTCAGAAAACTGTCCAGAGCATTACAATAGATGAAACAGGTCAACTGTTTGTTTGTTTATGCGGTCACAACATACTTGGGCCCATCCCAAAGATTCCGCAAAAGAGTTTGATTTAAGATCCCGCAAGAGTTTGATTTAGAGCAGTGGCGATCTACATACCAGCTTTGACACATACCCAGGGCTCTACCCAATGAACAGTAATAACCTTTTAGTTGACACTAGCTCTAAAAATAATCCTGGCCAAGTGGCCACGCACGACAATTGATTACTTTTGGTTCGTTTAGTAGAACCAAGGCAACACGGGTTTGGTGATTTGGTCACAGGACCAAACACCTTCTCTTTGGCGTGTTTCTACCTCTTCTGCTCTCTTCTCGTGTTTCGCTCTACATCTTCTGCTCTCTTCTCGTTCGCCCCACCTCTTTTCGCTCACTCCTAATCTCCTTGCTCAAAGTCCGAAAATAACTAACACCTCCATCAACTTTCCCAAACAGGATATATATTTATACAGCTCCTATTCCATAAGCCACTTGCCCGTCCCACCACTGTTTACATAACCAATGTTTGTTCAACTTTCGTTTGCAGTCATAAACTAAAACCCGCGCAAATATCCTGCACACACGCCTGGCTTCCATACCCAAATAGTTGCAAAGAATAATACAAACAATTATTATACCGTAACAGGCAAAAATGGTTGGTTAAGGAAATATTTAGATGCTTGCAGAACTACATATATAAGTCAATTATCCACCTGCATTCCCCTCCAGAGAAGGATCCATCCAATCCTTTTGTACAACGAATTATGTCTGTGTCTACTGCCGGTTACTTAACGTCTTTGGATTACACTTTCCCCATATATGACAGCTCCATCGAGGTAAACCCAAACTACCCAAGAGATGTGCTTCTTGCCCACACATTGAAGCTTGCAAGATGTGGTCCTGTTTCGCAGCCCTTGAGATCCAACGAGCCTATAAATAATACCCTCAACTCAATTGGATTCTCTTCTCTTGACAGCCCATTGCAAGACCTTTTGCAGTCCAGTCGAGACCGTATTGCCAAGTATTCCATGCATGCAAAACTGGATCGCTCAGTTCCAGTATCGAAGGTTCCATCAGCCGAACAGCAAGCCATGGCACCACCACCACCTATCAGAACAGATTCCATAACCATTGCAAAAAGACAAGAAAGTGATAGAAGGGGCTCCAATAGGTCTACTCCTGTTTCCAACAAAACGGTTTTCCTTTCTCCTTCTGGCAAGGGGAAAAGATCTTCTACTCCAATCACAAAGAGAAAGATTTCCATGAATCTTAAGCAGAAGTTCTTGAGAATGGACCAAGCATCTTTAGTTAGCATCACCAAACAAGAATCACAGCCAACAACCATGTGGAGTGACAATAAAGAAGACCACTATAACGCTAACGAAGACGCTGACGACTCCGACTACGACCACCTTGCATGCCATGCCGACAACATTATGAGAATGGCGGTGGATTCCACCATGTTAGGGTCTACGTTTAATTCGAGTTTTTCTTCCAGTTTCTCCAACTCATTCACGGCTGAAAACACTGGTAAGGATTTCTTCGATAAAGAGGCCAAGAAAATGATACTTGATGGGTTAAACTTTTGATAGAGGTATATATAAATGTGAATGATACAAAATGAGTATATTGAGTAGTAAATGTTACTTGAATAAATGCACGATGTATGCAAGATCTCTGCGGTCGTAAACTTGGTCATAAGGTCTATTGAATCCTTCAATAGTTTGGTCGGTGATGACTGGCTCGGGGGGCTCTGATTCGGCGAGCTTCCCATCTAGAAGAAGCATTAACTGGGGCTCTGATTGGAATATCTTGGTGGGAATAGCGTGGAGAACTTCCTTAGCTCGAGGCCCGATCTCTCCATGGTCTTTGATATAGAAGTAGAGGTAAAATTCAAGCTGTGCCAAGAAGTCTCCTCTCAAGATGGATGAGATAAAGAAGGCATAATGCTGGTGTGTGAGCCTGGTAGTCTGCCTCAAGTACTTGAACAAGTGCAAGGATACCATTTTCGAAGAGCTTGAGTTTGAAAGACTGTTCAAGATGATGTTGAACAGATCCGTATCCAACCACATCTTGAACCCAGGCTCAAGGGAATGCAAAGTGGTGAGAACTCTGACTATACCAGAAAAGTTTTGGTATACGCTGATATGGTTCAAGAGACAGTTTATGAATAGTGTGATGGTGTCTCTAGTCATATTTTGGGCCTGGATGTACTGTACATGGGATGTGGTGAAGGCTGCAAGAATATCCATATTAGCCAAGATGTTTCCAAAAGGTGAAACTTCTATATTTGAATTCGACAATTTGGAAGGCTCTTCTGGCTCTACAACCACACCATCCACATCCACATCGACGGGTCTATCCCTATTACTGACCTTCAAATCTATGTGCTTATCATAAGCCTTATAGTTAAGGAACTTCTGTGACATATACTGCGTGATATCCTTGTACTTCAAAGGGTCAGATCTGTCGCTTTTGTAGCTCCCAATCACATCAAGGACTCGCTCTACGCTCTGGTCTCTATTATCTTTGAAATCACTTGATTTGAGGGTGTGTGTCTCCTTGTTTCCCGCTAGACAATATGCCTGGATTATCATGACAAAAAGGTCTTTGTTGACTGCTTTCTGTCCAGCCATTACTCGGTGCACATAAAATGACTCAATCAATGCAAGGGAGTGTGATACATCCCCATTGCTGGAGAGGATCCCCAACGTATCATAGATTGTCAGCTCATTCAAATCTCTATCTTTAAACAAATCTGATAACTCAGTGCTGAATAAGATATCTTCATTGTTCACTATCCCCGAGTTGAATCCCTTCATCAAATAGTTATCATACACGGTTCGAGTCAACTGATAATGTGTTTGTCTGCAAGCAATAGATAGAATTTCCGTATACATGGCGTTTGTCAAGATGCTTTTTTGGTTGGGGTTCAGGAACTTTTCAGTCTCTTCCTCATTGATCTTATTGAGCATAAGGTTTAGATTATCACAATCTTCCCGCTGCAAAAGAAGGCGGAGGAGGTTCAAGCTTGGTAGCTGGTGAGTTACAATGATATCAGAATCATCATGAAGCACTTTTAATGCCCGTAGGTAACAATCCATTGCTAGTTCAACTTGCTGAGACAAGCAGTAACTGTTGATAAACCTTGAATAGTATAGAGCTTTGGTTTTCGAGGTGTCTAGGCGTTTCCCCAGAACTTTTGAGTCCCAAAATAGCTTTAGATCCCCAAGGACTCCATGGTCCCTTGTCCTGATAGCTCTTAATGTGTGGAATAACACTGGGTGGCTTGGGCCTTGTTTATAAGCCGACATACCAATTGTTAGTGCTAACAGTGAGGCTCGCTCATCGTTCAAATCATGGCATTGTTTAAGCAATTCCAAGTATTTCCCCGACTTGAAAGTGGTCAGCTCCACTATGCCTATCGCCTCTGTGTACTTTCTACTTCGTATAAGCCCCTTGAGAGTGTCAAGGGCCCTTGTAAAAGCACCAGATTCACCTCGTTGCATTCTAAGACATTTCAGTTTTTATATTCGCGTTTCTATAAATCGTTACTAAAATTGTCAAATAAGTTTGAGTCAAGTAAGTCGTCAAAATTATTGAACATTTCGAAGTCATTCTTTCCAAGATCGTTCCAGGAAGTAGTATTGGGGTCTTGTTTACCATAGAGCAAAGCATTGATCAATCTGATGAACTTTCCTGCTAATTTGTTATACTTTTTTAGTTTCTTGAAGCTCTCTTTAGATATCTCAATATGCTTCAACAAACCATCTTGGCTAAACTCGTCGTTTAGTTTCTGGTCTGTTTCGGAGTTTTGGTCAATTACTATCTTAAGTATAGGGATCAAAATTGCCTGAAAAAGAAAGTACGTGGCGTACCAGGACGATAAGTAATCAAGATCATTGTTGGTAATGAAATCAGTCACCACATAAATAGATCTGATAGATGCATCGAAGCAGATCTTTTTACATTTTTTCACAAGACCATAGTGGGTGATATCTTTTGTAGATTCATTGGTTTCCCAAAGAATGTATCTGAAAATAAGAATCTGTAGATTCTTACACCTTGCAAGCAACCTCAACCTCGATAATGCAAACCACTTAGGCACCACCAGCTCTTCATAGCCTCCTTCTTGCCTGGATGTAATATATGCTTCTTTGGCAAGCTGTTCGTTCTCGTTATAAAACGGTGGTAGCGTCTTCATGAAAGACTCAAGAAGCTCATTCATATCAAGAAGCCCGATCATCTTGGATTTATCGTTAGCTAGTTTCAACACCGTCGAATTATAATTGTAGATTCGAGTGGATATTTTCGTTAGCTCAGACTCATATATTAGCGTGGTGTAAATGGTAGGATACGACACCTTCATTTGTTCAGTTGGTATATTCTGCGTCATGAGATTATCGTCGATGTTGGATACTGGCTCCAAGTCAATTGTACTCAAAGGTGGAATAGTTAAGGGTCTTCCAAACGTAAGGGTGGTGCCCACGTCGAAAAAGTACATCCCCCACCACTGTCTCTTTCTGATCTCTATATCTTCAAATAATTCAGGGTTGTCAAGTAAGCTTTTATCCACTTTGACTTCCTTATGCAACCCCAAGCTCGTAGCCACTCTAGTAGCCAATCCCAAGTAATTCCACCCTGTATTTGGTTTATTGGTCTTTTGGACATAATTACTCAATAGTACAAAACTATCCAATAGTTGGGTGTCACTGTATTCAAACATGTTTATCTTCAGACAATATTCTTTCACTTTCTGGTAATAGTAGGTGTGTATTTTGGAGTTCTCTCCAAACTTACACCATACTCCAATAGCCAAAATGGTATTGAGAAGGATAAAGAAAGATATAGCCTTATTATCAGAAAAGTTGACGTTGGAAGATTCCCTCAATTTGGTATAATTCTTGAAAAATCTCTTCTTGTTGATGATGGGATAAACTTGGTAATACTGCTCGAAGAAGCAGTTGACTACTAGCGACTGGAATTCCTCATTGTCCAATAAATCCTCGAGTTTGCCCAGATTTAATTTCTTCCATAGGAAGTTAACATCGTCATCTAAAGTGTATCCAGTTTCGTAATCCACGTCAAACTCGTCTTCAAAGCTGTTCAAATTGAGCTCAATAATGCTGTTACCATTCCTCTCTGACTTCAACTGAAGAAACTTCAATAGTCCATTACTGGAGTTGATCCCAAAGTAACCATTAGAGCTATTCACATCGAGTCTTAAACCGGTATCGTTCGAAAGAGCAGCCATCCCATCGATACTTGAATCATACACATCCTCGGAGATAGTGTTGAAATCTTCACGCTCATCAAAGTAGTTCAAGTCACTATTCTTAATATTGATCAAATAATCTTCTGGCTGAAACTCTAGCATTTTAGTTTTTTTAGAAGAAGGAGGGTCAAGCTTGGCGATTCTGGAAGAGATGTCATTTATTGATTTCATGGTGACAGGAGCTTTGTTTAGGTCTTGGGGCGTTAGTGTCACTTGTTTGAATAAGTCATTTGTGTTAGCCGTTCGGTCGGTGTCTTCGCTCTCCACCATTCGTAGAAGGTCCAGGATTTCAACGTCTTCCGGGAGCATTCTCCGCAACACCTTTTCAAGGTTGGCCGCCTTGTTTTCCACTTGGGTCAAATAAGCTCTGGTTAGTGGAGATCGAACACTCTTGGGGGAATATATGCACTTGAGTTTGTGCTCTTTACAGTTATGACAAGTAGGGAAATCTTTGGAGCATTTCATTTTCTTAAGCCGACAGTAGTCACAGGCGTTCTTTATGGGGGTTGGCCCCATACCCGTGGGCTGCTTTAGTACGGTTTCCATGGCAGTTCAGTAATTTTCATATAGGATAATGGAAAAACTATATATTCCGCGACTATATGAGCTACAGGAAATGTATATTAATTGTATATCAAAACATTTGGGGTAAAGGAATTCTGGATTATGAACTGGGCATTAACCAAGTCATTGGTCTCTACTCTATAAACAGCCTCCTGGCGATTCTTACATATGCCTGCATTGATGTGCCGGTCAATAAGTCTGCTCTTGATATTCTCCAAGTCTGCGTCTACGACCCATTTTTCAGTTGCAAATTTACTTATTTGTGCCCACTCTTTCCAGTTCAAATTTACATAGTTCCCTTCTAGGATAATGATCTTATGGTTTGGTTTGATGGTGAATCTTCCCTCCTGGGGGTCCTTAAGCTCGTGACTAAAATCCGGTGCAAGAATGTCAGTATCGGTCCCCAGCACTATTCTCTCCACCAACTCAACGAGTTTGGCGCTGTTAAAGGTGAACGGTGCCCCTCTTCTGGACATGACCTCCCTAGAGTTTGGCATCTGCTGTAACTCAGAAATATAGTAGTGGAACCCGTCCTGTGGGATCAAAATTGCATCTGCCGTGTGCTCAAGCAATGCCCTCATCAACCGTTCTGTCACGGTGGACTTGCCTGATCCCGGCACCCCAGAGACCGTGACTAAAATGCGGCCTTTGCTTGCACTGTAGAGGTTCAAGATCCGCAGGGCTAGCTTAGCGATGTCTTCCCCCGTATACTTTTCAACCGTCATAGCTGGATGAAAAATGACCACTAACTTGCAACAGTTTTTTAAACAATCATGGTCGCTTCCCGGACCACATCCAGCACTCGTTGATGCTTTTGGAAGTCTCCGGGGAACAATCGAACTCCAGTCGCCTACAGCCACACGCGGCGGAACCGGGGAGCAGGTTACTCCATTTGGAATTTGTCGGACCAGTTTTTCCATGGCTGCGATCGATCTGGGGTTACCCCATAGTTTCTCCATTGTTGCCAGTCGTGAGCCGGAAATTTTAAATGGAATTCTCCGAACAGCAATAGCAGATTTAAAGGGCTGAAATCCAGCCCAGTCAATTATAATTCAAGCAAGTTCACCATGGGTTCACAGAATAAACAAGGTTTCTTGCAATTTGCTTTAAAAGATCCGTTGATTTTTGGGGTGCTATTTTTCGCTTCTCTTGCAGGATTTCTCTTTGGCTATGACCAGGCATTGATTTCGGTGACGAGTGTGCTTGAGCTGTTTGGTGCTCGTTTTCCACGAGTGTATACCGATGCCGACTACAAAGGGTGGTGTGTGTCGACGTTTTTGCTTTGTGCCTGGTTTGGCTCTTTGATCAACTCTCCCGTCAATGAAAAGTTGGGTAGAAGAGACACGGTGATAATCGCAAGCGTGGTGTTTCTTCTTGGTTCCGGACTTCAGACCGGTGCCAAGAACGACCCCATGCTATTTGCCGGTAGAGGAGTGGCTGGTTTGGCCGTAGGAAGTTTGACCACCACCGTGCCAATTCTTCTTTCGGAGCTTGTTCCACCGATCCACAGAGGAGCCTTGGTGGTGTGCCAGCAGTTGATGATCACCATTGGAATCATGTTGTGCTACTGGTTGAGTTACGGCACCCATTTCATCGGTGGCATCACGTGTGCCAAAACGCCTGAATATGACACTTTCGACGCATACAACGATGTTCCACCGGGAGGATGTGACGGCCAGTCTGAGGCGTCATGGAGAATCCCGTTTGGTCTCCAGATGGTGCCGGCTTTGGTGTTATCTGTGGGGATGTTCTTTATGCCTAGGTCTCCCAGATGGTTGCTACAGGTTGGCAGAGAAGAGGAATCTTGGAACACGTTGAAGTACTTGAGAAGACAGTTCACCGACGAGGAAGCTGAGCACGAGTTCCTTGAAATGAAGGCCGAAATCGAATTTGAAAAAGACTATAATGAAAGAAAGTTCGGCACCAGATCTGGTTTGGCATTGCAGGCTTTGAAATATGCCGATTTGGTCACCACCAGGTCTCACTTTAAGAGATTATTCATTGGCTCAGCCGTGATGTTTTTCCAGCAGTTTATTGGATGTAATGCCATCATCTACTATGCTCCTGTCATCTTTAGTGCCTTGGGTTTAGATAGCAACACCACCTCCTTATTGGGTACTGGATTATACGGAGTCGTCAACTGTATTTCCACTCTTCCAGCTCTCTTTTTGATTGACAAAATCGGAAGAAAACCATTGTTGATGACAGGAGCTGCAGGGACGTTTACATCTCTAGTCATTGTTGGTGCCATTGTGGGGAAATACGACGGCCAGTTAGATGAATACGTCACTGCTGGGAGAACTGCCATTGCATTTGTGTTCATTTATGACGTCTTTTTCTCCTTTTCCTGGGCCCCGATTGGATGGGTGTTACCGTCTGAAATCTTCCCCATGAGTATAAGGGCCAAGGCCGTTTCCATCACCACCTCGTCTACGTGGATGAGCAACTTTATCATTGGTTTGGTGACCCCCATGATGTTGGAAACAATGAAATGGGGCACCTACATATTCTTTGCGGCTTTTGCATTCATTGCGTTCTTCTTCACCTATTTCATAATCCCGGAGACCAAGGGAAGACCACTAGAAGAAATGGACATTGTTTTTAATGATACTGATGCAGCCAACCAAAAGCAAGCGATAGTTGAAACGAAAGCGAAGGAGATCAACATTGAAAAACACGATACCAAGGGTTCAATCGAATACTCTGTATAGTATGGAATATGACGTTAACAAGGCTTTGTGATAGTATATATTAGTAGGACTCAAATGGACAAAGTCACATATTTATTACCTATATTATGACGGGTAAAGCTAGCGATGTTCAACATCCACAACTTCTTAACCCTAAGCACTATGTTCAACATGGAGCTTTTCAGTACTTCTGACATCCAAACGAGAGTCTTGAACTGGATCACCAAAGATTTGGCCAATTTCTTCCAAGGTAACATCGTTGTGGATTCTTGTTTCTGGGTAAAAGAAGAAGACAATGAGGAATTCAACCGACAAGTGACAACACCAAACAATATAGTACTTCCATTCGATGGCATCCATGGCGATAGGGTTGACGTAACCATTGAAAATCAAAGTACATGTTTGGGTGAATTGGAAAAGGTTCAATCCCTTTGCACGATGGGTGTAAGGTAAGATTTCAGTAACGTATAAGATTGGTAAACCATTGAGACCAATATCATAAGAAGCATAGTATAAGAAAATAAAAGCCAACACACCACTTGATAAAGACTTTGGATAATCTCTCTGGGCTGCTAAAGCAGACAAAATGGTCCACAAAACGTAACAAACCATCATGGAGAAAAGGGATACCAAAAACATGGTTCTTCTTCTAAAGTACTTGATCACATAAGCAGCACTACCAGCAAGGATCATATTGTACATCATAAGGAAACCATTGATTTGTAATTGCTTATCTGGGTCAGTAATGTTGATCGAGTTCAACACCTTGTTTAAGTAGTAAGAAACTAAACCATTACCGGATAATTGCATAAGAACCGGAGTATAAAGAATCAAAAACAACCTCTTTCTGAAGTTCTTCAATCTGATGAAATCCATGTATGAAGAAGAAGTGTTTAATTTTTCCAACTCGATGGCAGTTTGGATTTCTCTCATTTCAAAGTCCACTAATGCCAAATCCATTGGATGGGTGGAGTTGCCGATGTGGTGTTTCTTCAACATTGCCTCTGCCTGGTCAACTTTACCCTTGGAAATAAGGTATCTAGGACTTTCTGGAACAAAGAAAATGGTGGCACACTGAATTAACGGCATAAGTCCTTGTAAATAACTTGGGATTCTCCATGCCCATTGGTTATCATTCCCGATTTTGTTGGTACCATAAGTAATCCAAGCAGCAAGGAATGCCCCCAAGTACCAACAGGTGTTATAGAAACCTGTGGCCACGGCTCTATGGGATGGGAATGCAATTTCCGAAATAAGGGCCGGAGCACTAACCACCATAAAGGCGTTACCGAACCCTAAGATCATTCTGGCCACGAGGAAGAAAGCGTAGTTGGTACTAAGCCCTTGTAAAATGGCACCAAGAAGACAAAAGGCTTGTCCAATAAACACTCCATATCTTCTTCCCCATCTATCAACGATGAATGGGACGATTGGAACACCAATCAAACTACCAAAAATAGTACCATTTGATAAGGCACCAAGCTTGACCGAGTCACGGCTTGGGTTGATTTTTTCGTGCCACGAATCCAAACTCTGTAACCCGTTCAACATCGACCCATCGTAACCGTTATTGGTACTGGCCAAAGTACAAAGGAACACCGCAATGTTCAACTTGATCAAATGGGACTGGTCGTACCATTTGGTATCTTTTCTGATATAGTTTTCTGCCTTCTCTTCCTCCAAATGATGAACGCCCGATCCAGAATCAACTGGAAGCACATCGGATTGCACCGCAACTTTTTCAATACTTGAAGAACTCATCTAAATTAATCGTATTGATGTGGAAATTATCTGCAAATGCTATGCTATTTATACATAGACCTGACTCTCAGCCTTGTATACCCCAGGTTACGGCATTATCACCCAGAGCTGCAAATACGAAAGGAGACGGGCCCCACTTTGTTTGGCTCCTGTCTGGCGCATCTCCAACCGTGGAGGTAGGAGGGGGGCCAATGTTTCATATCCAAATAATGCAGTGTTATTTTCTCTACTAGAGCGCATAATTTTCTGATACAGTTTAGGTTAATTTTGTTATCAATAGCCGGCATAAGCCTGTTGAACCATAAAGTCAACGATAAACCCTAGTTGAGATAGCTTAATATTTGATGGAAATTGAGGTTTCTCGGTTCAACAAGACTCCGAAGGCCGAAATATATCCGCTCGAAGTCATCGGTATCAGGAGATCATCTGGCTCAATGATACGTGCTTCAGGGAATGTGCAGGATACCCCACAGATCCCCAGTTTCTTGTTGATGTTTTTACGACGGTATCGGTTGGGGCTCGCACCCATAATGCGGTAAACTTTCCCAAACAATTTCCTTCTGTTCCCAATTCGTACCAGGTGTCCGTCATTCGGATTATTAAAGCGGAAAATTTTCTTGACCTGATAGGTGTTTTATGGGGTAAGAAAATTCGTTAATCTCGTGGAGGTGTGATGGGGGTGGGGGTGACCCCATCATGGGGGTGATACCATCATGGGGGTGACACCATCATGAGGTACGGTTATTTCCCGTCGAGCTGGGTGCATTGAGAAGCAAGATAGCAACCGATTGCAACCCTTGAAGTTTAATCACGCTTATAGTTTTACAGTTGGGAATAGCACCTTTGGCATAATCGGGCGGGTATCTTCTTCGGGTCGCAGACTTACGCCCCATTACTGTAAGATTGTCCCGACCCCCACCTTATTGAACTGGTTTTTTGTTTGAGTTTTTTGCGGAGATTTACTGAGGGCTCCAAGTCCATTAGCCAGCAATTAGCCCGTCAAGAAAAACCCGCGTAGTGTTTTAATTCCTGGGTTGTGTAGCGCGAAGTTGCGACATTTTCAACCTCTGCTCTTCGCAACGATGTTTAAACGGTACTTGGCCACAAACGCTAATAGCCATCAACTTAACGTGTTTGACCGTCTGGCCAAGCTTCTTCAGAGAAACAGATTTCCTTTGCTTAAACCCGAAGAAACCCGCAAGGTCGAATATCTCCGTGATGAGGTAGCTAATAAAACTATTGAAAGACTTGGGTTTATTACTAGAGACTTGAATAACTTGTTGGACTTTGGTTCCAACGGTGGCAACTTGTTGAAAAATTTATGTATACCATCGAAGATACCTCCTGGTGTCCCGGAAGAGATAGTTACACACATTAACCAACTCAATAAAGATAAGATCACTATACGGAATAAAATCACCAATTATACCATGTTTGACTCGTCATCGGCCATACTTAATAGAGATGTCAACGAACCGTATTGGAATGAATTCTCCGGAAAAATAGACAGAGTGGTGGGCGATGAAGAGCAATTCAAGCACCTGGTCCTAAAAGAAAGTGACCAGTTCGATGCAGTGGTTTCTAATTTATCTTTGCATTGGATCAATGATCTCCCGAGTGCCTTGAGCAACATCAATCGAGTGTTGAAGCCGGATGGATTGTTCTTGGGAACACTTTTTGGTGGTGATACCCTTTATGAATTAAGAACCTCCTTACAACTAGCAGAGCTTGAGAGAAAAGGTGGGTTGTCTCCAAGAGTCAGTCCGCTTGTTCAACTTAATGATGTTGGGTCTTTACTCAACAGAGCTGGCTTCAGCATGCTCACCATAGATACAGAAGATATCGTGGTGGGAGGATTCCCCGACATCGTAAGTGTTTGCAACGACTTACAATTGATGGGAGAACAAAATGCCGTGTTAAGTAGAGCTGGGTATATGGACAGAGACATGTTGCTAGCTGCCAATGAAATCTATAAAACACTACACGGAGAGATAGGCGAAAATGGTGAAGTAACCCTTCCAGCAACCTTCAGTGTGATATTCATGATTGGGTGGAAAAAGAGTGACTCCCAGCCACAACCTTTAGCTCGTGGATCCGGCCAGGTTAATTTGAAGGATGTTTTATAGTTCCAGTGTATAGAGACCTCAGCTAATAGGAATATACGGCATTACAGATGGACTTTATAACAGCTACTTGTCGTGATAACGGCTGTTAAGAACGCTATTGGTCGGGAACTGGATAAAAGACCATGGTATCCCGTCAAGAATTCTAGTGGTTGATGGAACTAATGCTGGGCATTCACCATGCTGAAACCCTACAATGTCGTTACCATTGGCAGTGTCAAAAGAGGCAATTCGGCCGATTCCATTTCGGACTTGTTCTGTTCCTGGATAGCCGTCTTGCCGTTGATAACCTGCACCCGAAAGCAAAGCCTTCTTGTCTAAAAGCCAAAGCGAAGTTTAGTTTGATAAGATAAGTAGTAGGGAAGTGTTTAGACAAGCAGCTGCATACATAATGGACAGTGGGCTAGCCGAACATACAAAGCATTGATACATACGAATGCAAGTCTGCCTTCAAAGGCGGAATGGCAGTGGGGTAAAGAGTCTGAGCAAATCGGGAAAAACTATCGATTTGGGACCCACCGGAAAATAATTCAAACCTTGGAAAGGATAAGGAGGGGCTGGTGCAAGTGAAGTATGGGATCAGAAATAGGCAATGGTGCCGTTTGGCGTACCATATCAAACCTCCTGCGGATTTAAACTACATGCTGGGTATTGTGCGGAGCTCTTCGTTTGCGTGGGGGCATTATTTTGTTGGCCGGAGTTGAATGCCAGTTCCAGAAGATGAAAAAAGATAAACGATAAGACAAGATTTACAGGCTATATCACGTCCAATGATAGTGAGCCAATAAGGAATTAAAACGTTAATATTTAATTGTGTTTCTCACAGGTTGTCTCTTTTAACAGCTTAAAGCTTACTTAAACATTGATACCGACAAACCTTGAGTCCTGCCGTATTCTTAATCAAGGTTTAGTAACTGCCAGTTCAACACTAAGCCGTTTAATTAGTCGCTGTACGTTGTTACTAACCTTGCTGTTGAATGTCACCTCTAAACCTTGACTACCGAATGTCACCTCTAAACCTTGACTGCTGAATACCACCTCTAAACCTTGACTACCGAGTCACCCCTCTACCCCTTCCATAAATAACCTAAGTTATCCGTCGGTCGCATATTCATCAGTCTTACGTAGTTGTCCTTCGTGTTCTCACACTACCTGGTTGCATCACATGAGTTATCTTATCGCCTCGGCTTGTGATTTCGCACTCCACAATTCAACTCACTCTTCATCATGAACTTGACATTACCGACGTACAAGCTTGATTCAAACTTGGTGTTGTTGCCCGGCATCATCTATAACGTGACGTTCTCGCGGTTCAAAGCTGCTGCTCTTTTATCCCGCTATAAATCAAAGATTTCAAACATCCCGCTCATTAAAAACCTCTTGGGTGAGTACCTGTTTGAAAATGACGAGGGATTATCTGATGACGCTTTGAATGGAGTTAGGAAGTACTGCAAATACGAGCATGGAACTGATGATTTGAAGGACTTTGACTGGCTTGTGTTGGCGGTGGTTCCTAACTTGGAAAAGATCAAAAAGCCTAATGAGAATATCTCCTCCAACGTCGTTACTATTGTTAAAGTGCTTGGAATCACCGACGATAACAATGACGTCAAGTTGACTCTCCAAGCCTTAAGTAGAGGAAGAACTTCGCCAAATGGTAAACGCATCAACGAGAGTGTGGTTAAGCTTGATAGTGGCTTGCACGTTGAAGGAGCCATAAAGCAATATAAACGGTTGAATGCTAACATTCATGACTTGTTTGATAACATTGATAAGTTCATCCAGGAATATCGTCAAGCCTTAAATAAGCCGAAGGCGGATCCCGTCAACGATTTGCTCACGTTGAACCCGTTAGCCAATGCTTTATATTTACAATTATCTGGTTCAAAAGATTTCAATAAGGCTTACCAAAGCTTGCAAAAGCTCTACCAATCGTTCAACGCAAACCACCTGTCTGATCCAACCAAGTTCGATCACTCAACATTCTTGAGGCTTGTTGATTTGACTTGTGCTATTGTGCCATTTCCAAACCACCAAAAGTTGACTTTGTTGAACAAATTTGAAGTGAATGAAAGGGTGACGGAAATCAACTTGATGATCAGAGGTTTGGTAGATGTTTTGAAAAACTTGTTTAAAGACAATAGTTTTGTTAATCACTGGTTTTTTAATGAAGCTTCAAATCTCCAAAAGGCAACCGTGGTGGCCAACCAATTGAAATCGATCCGTTTGGTGTTGGAGGGTATGAGTAAAGTCTCGCTTAAAGATAAGAAACTGCTTGTTCGTAGAAAGAATGCCCCTCCAGGGCCACCGGGATCTGGTGACCCAGGTCACGACGGTGATGAAGAAGAGGATGATGATTTAGCAGCTATCACTAGCTTCATTAAAGATAGGTTACCCCAAATCTCAACTTTATCCGAGGATTCAAAACGTTTGATCGTTAAGGACTATAAACGTATAAAACAATCAAGCCCAGGTAATGCTGATTATCATGTAATCAGGAATTACCTCGATATAGTTAGTGACTTGCCATGGGATAAATTTGTTTCCAAGTTCAAGTCAAACCAGGATATTGATATCGATGCTGCTAAGGCTCAGCTCGACAAGGACCATTATGGGTTACAGAACGTTAAAAGAAGATTGTTACAGTATTTGGTTGTGTTGAAGCTTTTGGGTGCAAATGCTGCCAAAGAGTTTGATAACGTTGCTAGAAATAAAGATGACGATATTAAAACCATTGGAACCAATAACCAAGAGTCCATCATGATTGAAAACAGTGATGAAACGTCTAAGGCTCATAGGGAGGCTAAAATTCAGAACGAAAAATCCAAACAATTGTCTATTGAAAAAGATGCTGCTGAAAAGAATATCATCGTTAGCAAAAACAACAAGTCACCTATCATAATGTTGGCTGGTCCTCCAGGTATCGGTAAAACTTCTTTGGCCAAATCCATTGCTTCTAGTTTGGGTAGAAACTTCCAGAGAATATCCTTGGGTGGTATTAAGGATGAATCCGAAATTAGAGGCCACAGAAGAACTTATGTGGGTGCAATGCCAGGAGTCATCATTCAAAGTTTAAGAAAGGCCAGGTCAATGAATCCTGTCATTCTTTTGGACGAAATCGATAAAGTTATTGGTGGTAGTAACAACGCTGCCAATAAGTTTAATGGAGATCCATCAGCTGCCTTATTAGAAGTATTAGACCCTGAGCAAAACAATTCATTCACAGATCATTACCTTGGCTTCCCAGTCGATTTATCCCAAGTTATTTTCATCTGCACTGCCAATGAACCTCATAATTTGTCCAGACCTTTATTGGACAGATTAGAGATGATTGATTTGAGTGCTTATGACTATCATGAAAAATTGGTTATTGGTAGGAAGTACTTACTTCCAAGACAAATCGTTAGAAATGGATTACCCGAACCATCACTCATCGATTTAAATGATGATGTTTTGGCCAAAATCATCAACAACTACACCAGAGAAGCAGGAGTAAGAAACTTGGAGAGGCAGTTGGGTACGATCTGTAGGTTCAAAGCAGTCGAGTATTCGAAGTCGTTGATTCTGGGTCAATACAAGGCACAAATCGACGAATATGATTTACCGAAATACTTGGGTGTTCCGTTCCCTAATATGTCAATGGAGATTTATGATTCTCCTAGTCAGTTTGGTATAGTCAATGGATTATCATACAATTCTGAAGGAAGTGGGTCGGTGTTGACATTTGAAAGCATTGGGTTTTCTAACCCAGAAAAAGGTGGTTCTTTAAATATGACAGGAAGACTTGGAGAAGTGTTGATGGAAAGTGCAAAGATAGGATTGACCTTCATCAAGCTGATTCTCTATAACAATCAATTAAATTTCCCAATCGAAGAAAAGAATCAAATCATGGAAAAGTTCAAGAACTTGGAGATCCATTTACATGTGCCAATGGGATCAATTCAAAAGGACGGGCCATCTGCCGGTATCACCATGGCACTTCTGTTTTTATCGTTGGTATTAGAAAAACCCATTCCAAGAGATATTGCCATGACGGGAGAAATCACATTAAGAGGTATTGTTTTACCAATTGGTGGACTCAAAGAGAAGATATTAGGAGCCCATTTAAGCGGAATTAAAAGAGTCATTGCCCCACGGGAAAACAGAAAAGATTTGATCGAAGACTACGTAAAATCCATCAACGATGATTCGAAATTGCACGAGCTTCTTGTCGACAATGAGAAAAAATACGGGTTTGAGAACCATGCAGTCGAGGAATATTACTCGAGTAAATACGGGATAAAAATCACTTATGCGGCTGAGTTCTGGGACGTGATTGAAACGGTATGGGGGGATGATGTTTCAAGAGAGCCTACCAGGTTAGTCGAGTACCATATTTAAATATGCCGCTAATATACTGACACATGTATCAATAAATCCGATTCATCGTACATAGTAGAACCTGTAAACTTGTTTAAAAATGCTAACCCTTAAATGTTTCACAGCCCCCTAATTTAACCAGTAAGTCTTTTTAACGCGCAACTGGCCATCATACACGTAATATGCTAATCTGCGATCAAAACACGTAACCTGCGATCAAATCTGTTGTAAGGTGAAAAAACCAGAAATGCGCACAAAAAATTTTCTGGTTATTATTAGCCTCCATAAATAAATAATCACTTCAGAACCTGTCCTTCGCTTCTGAATCTTTCGAACACAACTTTCACGGCTTCCCATTCTTTGTGTTTAGTGCCATTCGTGTCACCCGTGTGTGTTTCTTTTCCGCTCGAAATCTACTTTATTTTAATCGGTGCTTGATCTGAATCATGAACTTGTTATTCTGGACCCTCTTCTTATGGTCAAACTTCAGCGTTTGCTTTGCTAAAAGATCCCTTCTGGCCACTTCCTTGGTGGTGTGCTCAGACGATTCCTTGATCACCCCTTCATACTTCAACGTCACTTTCAACCCGGATGATCTCTCTTTAAGATATAATATCGATTTGGCTACAGAGCTTTCGGGTTATGTGACTGGTCATATATTGGTTTATGCCTATGGATTCAAAATCATTGAGCAAGATATCGATTTGTGTGATATGGGCTGGAAGCAATTTTGCCCGTTATATCCCGGCTCTTTACAGATTGACAGTGTTCAATACATTTCCAAGAATCAAGCCAACAGAATCCCAGGAATTGCTTACACAGTTCCGGATATAGATGCAGTGGTCAAGGTATTGGTGAGAGACAGAGATACCAAAGAAGAACTCAGTTGTTTACAATCAAGTTTCTCCAACGGTAAAACTGTAACTCAAACTGGTGCTAAATGGGCAACTGCAGTAATTGCAGGCTTAGGTTTATTGATCGCTGCTGTCTTGTCAACTTTTGGTAACTCTAATGCTGCATCTCATATTTCTGCTAATGCTGTTTCATTGTTTTTATATTTCCAATCAGTTGTGGTTGTGTGTATGCAAGCAGTTGAAAGATTACCTCCAATTGCTAATGCTTGGGCTGAAAACTTGGCTTGGTCGATGGGTTTAATCAGAGTCCAATTCATGCAAGATATCTTTAGATGGTACGTCCAAAGTACTGGGGGTGAGCCAACTCTTTACTTCAAGGGTACCACCAAACAGATCTTGGTGCAAAGAGCTTTAGATCTTTTGGATACCATGCACACTTATGGTAAAAGATCAATTGATTTTGGTCTTAAATCAAATTTTAACTTGATCATTCTAAGAGGTATCAAAAGAATGGGTTACAATAGTCATATTGAGACCACTTCTATCGTGGTAACTGGATTCACATTTTTTATACTAATTGGTTACTTATTGGTATTCATCTTATTTATTATCAAACAGGTAGTTGACTTGTTAATTGTAACAAAGAAGATAAACCCTAATAGCTTCAATTACTTCAGAAGATCTTTTGGCTCCATTATCAAAGGTGCTTTGTTGAGATACATCTATATTGGTCTCACCCAATTGGTCATTTTATCCCTTTGGGAATTCACCCAAAATGACTCTCCGGCTGTTATTGTATTAGCTGTTTTATTCTTGATTATGGCATTAAGTGTTATTTGTTGGTCACTCTACAGAACTTTATTGGTTGGTAGACAATCCATTGCACAGTACCAAAACCCTGCTGCCTTATTATATGGTGAATCTGCCATATTGAACAAATATGGTTTCTGTTATACCATGTTTAATGCTTCGAAGTATTGGTTTGGTATCGTTCTTGTTGCATACAATTTCCTCAAAGGTATCTTTATTGCTTTATGTCAACCAGCTGCAAAAGCTTCGGTCGTGGTTGTGTTTGTTCTTGATTTGGCCTACACCATCTACTTGATCTACCTGGCCCCATACTTGAACAAACCAACAAACATCATCAATTATGCCATGTCAATTGTTACCACCATCAATTCGTTCTTGTTCTTGTTCTTCTCTGACTTGTTTGGCCAACCAGCACCTGTTGCTTCTATTATGGCATGGGTGTTCTTTATTTTGAACGCTGCTTTCTCATTAGTTTTATTGATTGTCATTATTGTGTTCAGTTTGTTGAGTGTTCTCTCCAAGAACCCTGACGCTAGATTTGCCCCTGCAAAGGATGACAGAACATCTTTCCAGAGAATGTCTTCCATCAAGCGTAAGGATCAGTATTCCAGTGAAAAGTCTGACCCAAAGACTAATGAATTATTGGCCTTAGGTGTGGCTGCTCAAGATCATAATAATAACTGGGAAGAAGAAATGTACAGAATGGGAGGCTCCTCAAGTAACTCTCAAGAAGGTGGTATCTTCACTCCAGATTTAAGACATGATAAATCAAGCGATCTTGAATCAGAAGTAATCGAAAAAAATGACTACACTGAATCATCAGACGATTCCAAGAACTTCCTAGGTGCTAGACTCAAGAGCTTAAAGAGATCTTTGTCTAAGAAAAAGAAAAGTCCAGAAAATGACGGGAACCTCACTAGATTGAGTGATACGTTACTCCATGAAGACAGCTTTACACACCCAGAACCCAACTTATCCCCACGGGGACACCAAAGGAATGAATCAAACTTTTCCGATTTCGGTAGGAATCCAACCGACAAACAACACGTCGTATAACTTTCGGCCAATTTAAATAAATGTATATTAGTATTATGATAAAATGAACAGGCGATTGTACTTTAGTCGTTCTTGAAGATATTTTCCCACGTTTGTTGGATTTCTTTGATCTTAGGTAGATATTTAGACGGCTGGAAGTTTAATAACAAACTGAGCTTTTGGTCTTCCCCAAGCCGTTTGATCATACGGAGAACTACATCATTATCTGCTATAGGTTTTCCTGCAATCGTTACTTCACTCACTTGTGTGTTTTCTTTGAAGATGGCTGCAAAATCAATCGGCTTGAGTAGCCTGAATATGAAGTCAGATACTTGTGCCATTGCCTGAGATATGATATGTGGATCTATATCTGAATAATCATAGTCTTCATTAACACGTATTTTAGCAGCCCATGTATCTTCGCTCATATCTGGAGTTGTTCCAAGTCCAAAACGTAACTGGAGAGGACCGGACGTAGTGAGATAGGGTATATTGTGAACCGCAGACGGAGAAAATATATCTTTCTTGATCTTCCACCACTGCTTAGCACTTGTGTCAGCCATTAACGGCACAAGAGGCTTCGATAAGCCTGGTTCACATTTTATATCGAAAGATTTCAGCGTATCCAACATAGAAAAAGATTTGAACAATTTCTCTTTCGTCTCTTCTGGAATGTGACATTCAAAGAGACCCCCAACGAAAGTCTGGGGGACAAAGAAACTCAAATTCTGCTTGGAGTATTGTCTTCTTCTTGCAAGCTTATAACAAACGAAGTTACGGGACTCCCATTGCACAGCAGCGCTGAGCGACGACAGTTCAATATCTTCAAGATGGTCTGCCTTAGCTTTTCCCGTATACTCCAAGAATCCCAACCGATTGATGATTCTCTCTAAGAGCTTATCCTTTTTGTCTTGTAGATACCCCAAAAAGGTTTTGGTATCTCTTCCTATGGGCTGGATGCTATGAGTGGTATTATTCAGCGAAACATCTAGATGCTGGACAGTGTCCCCAAGCCTGTCCGGTAAATACGATCCTAGTCTAGGCTTGTACATACAGAAAGGATGTTCCCAGTTTATTTGCGTAATTGAGTCCACTTTTATGGTTTTCTGATAGTCTACAATACCCTCACTACAATGCACTAAACTAATGAACTGGTTCGACAGAGGCTTAAATCCAGAAAGCCCAAGCTTGTACTGGCGTACTACTTTAAAGCCCGAAAAGGGCAACATTCCTTCACCACACATGCGACTTCTTTTGCAACTCGCCCCCTCAAAGATAACCAATAGAACCAACCAATATACTAACATCTTGTTTTTGCACCCAATGCGAATTTACAATCTCATCGCTGCAACTTTTTTTTCGCGATGCTCTTCTAAATAAAATATAATAACCAAGCTTTGAATCATGGACTCTACCCAGCAGTCAAACAAGCCTCACAGAGGTGAAGCAAAGCGAAATACAGCCAAGAAGAAATTGCATATGAACGGGCAAAACGCTAAGGCGTTTGCAGTGTCTGCTCCCGGTAAGCTTCAGAGGATGGCTGCTAGAACTTCAGATGTTAACGAAAGGAAATTGCATGTCCCAATGGTGGATAGAACGCCTGATGATGATCCACCCCCAGTTATAGTCGCTGTTGTGGGGCCACCGGGAACAGGTAAAACCACCCTTATCAAATCGCTAGTGAAAAGATTAACTAAGACCACTTTAACAGAAGTTAAAGGTCCTATTACAGTTGTTAGTGGTAAAAGAAGAAGACTCACTTTCATGGAAGTCAATAACGATTTAAACTCAATGGTGGATGCTGCCAAGATAGCCGACTTGGTGTTGTTGATGATCGATGGAAACTTCGGATTGGAAATGGAAACAATGGAGTTCTTGAATGTAGCTCAACATCATGGTATGCCAAGAGTGCTAGGTGTAGCCACTCACTTGGATTTATTCAAATCGCCATCCACCTTGAGACAGTCCAAAAAGAGATTGAAGCATAGATTCTGGACTGAAGTTTATCAAGGTGCTAAATTATTCTACTTATCTGGTGTGCTCAATGGTAGATATCCAGATAGGGAAATTCTTAATTTGACGAGGTTTATTTCAGTCATGAAATTTAGACCGTTGAAATGGAGAAATGAACATCCTTATTTATTGGCCGATAGAATCACCGATTTGACCCATCCACAAGAAATAGTGGAACATCCAAAATGTGACAGAAAAGTAGCAGTCTATGGTTACTTGCATGGTACCCCTTTACCACAATCAGATGCTCATATTCATATTGCTGGTGTTGGAGACTACCGTGTTCATTCTGTTGAAAAGTTACCTGATCCATGTCCAACTCCTTATTTTGAACAAAGGCTTGAAGAAATCGAAAGAGAAAAAGCCAAGTTGGCCGCTGCAAACGGAGAACCAGTTGCAAAAACAGTAAGAAGAAGAAAGAGATTAGAGGATAAACAAAAAATCATTTATGCCCCAATGTCAGATGTCGGTGGTGTCCTTGTAGACAGGGATGCTGTTTATATTGATATGGGAGAGAATGAAAGTTTCAAGAAATCCGAAGACATGGGTGAAGGAGAACGATTAGTTACCAATTTACAAGATGTTCAACAAACCATGAAAGAAAGGTTTGAAGAAGGTCCTGGGTTGCAATTATTCAGTTCTTCTAAAGAAATCAATGAAGTTGAAGAAGAACTGGAAGAACTGGAAGTACTGGAAGAAGAGGAACAAACTGGGCATGACCAGGGAAGAAAGGCTTTGAGAAGACCTCGTATTTACGGGAAGTCTGTTCAACAAGCAGATGAAAATGAAGAGTTATCTGATGATGATGAAGAAGATGACGATGGCGAAGAACGTCAACCTAAGATGGTGGACTTTGAGTTCAATAATAGATACAATGATGACGAAGTTGAAGTGGCAGAAGACTCTCAATTATCATCTGATGATGGAGACGATTATTATAGAAATGCTGCCAAGAAGTTACAAGGAAGCATTCAAAGAAGATGGGACATAAACAAGATGCTTTACTTGAACAACATCGAACCCAAAGAAGTCATCAAGAGATGGAAACAGCAGGAACAGGATGAGAGTGAAGACGATATTGAAGAAGATGAGGATGAAGATTTCTTCAAGAAAAAGGATGTTGCAGTTGTTAAACAGCTTGAAGAAAACACTTATACCTCAACCCTTGACGAATTAAAGGCTAGGTTTGATGCTTCCAGAATTGAAGACAGTGACGATGAATATGAAAATGGATACAAAGCATTAAAATCTAAATTCCTTGTTGCTCCTAATTTGTCTCAGGCACAAGCACAAAATGGCGAAGAAGGAGATGGGGAAGTCTATGGTGATTTTGAAGATCTTGAAGCTGAAGATGACGGCAGTAAAGAGACAGTCGAAGATGACGATAATGAGGAATCCAACAGTGATGGTGACGATTTCGCTGATTTTGAAGCCGAAGAAAAGGAAGAAGCTCCTAAAGAATTAACTATTGAAGAGCAAAGACAACTTAATGCTGAGCAAAAGGCCAAATTGAAAATGCAATTCGAAGCTGAAGAAGATAGAGAATTTGGGGCAGATGATCCGGAAGGTGCAAATGAAGCAGATACTTGGTATGAGATGCAAAAGAACAAGATGGCTAAGCAATTAGAAATCAACAAGGCAGAATTCTCTCAATTAGATGAAGCAACTAGACTTCGTGTTGAAGGTTATAAAGCTGGTTCTTATGTCAAGATTGTTTTTGAAAAGTTGCCTTGTGAGTTCGTCACCAACTTAGATCCTAGCTATCCTATTGTATTGGGAGGATTATTAGCTACTGAATCAAGATTCGGGGTAATGAATGTGAGAATCAGAAGACACCGTTGGCACAAAAAGATCTTAAAGTCACAGGATCCGTTGATTTTGTCGCTAGGATGGAGAAGATTTCAAACCATACCCGTGTATACCACCTCAGACTCCAGAACCCGTAATAGAATGTTGAAGTATACACCAGAGCATGCGTATTGTTTTGCTTCGTTCTATGGGCCATTGGTGGCACCAAACACCACATTTGTAGGCTTCAATCTTGTGGACAATCAGAGCACCACAGGCTCATTTAGAATTGCCGCTACTGGTATCGTTGAAGAGTTGAATTCAACCGTGGAAATAGTTAAGAAATTGAAATTGGTCGGTCACGCATACAAGATCTTCCGTAATACAGCATTCATTAAGGATATGTTCAGCAACTCATTGGAAGTAGCCAAGTTTGAGGGAGCAGCCCTTCGTACCGTCTCAGGTATTAGAGGTGAAATCAAAAGAGCATTATCTAAATCAGAAGGTCATTTCAGAGCCACTTTTGAAGATAAAGTGTTGATGTCAGATACTATATTTTTGAAGACGTGGTACCCGGTTAAGATCAAGCATTTCTATAACCCAGTCACCTCCCTCTTGATGAACAGGCACTCCGAATGGAAGGGTATGAAATTAACTGGCCAAGTCAGAGCCGAAAGAGAACTTAGTACCCCAATGAATGCCGATTCTGCTTATAAGAAGATTGAAAGACAAGAGAGAAAGTTCAATCCTTTGAGAGTTCCAAAGTCGATCAAGAGTGCCTTACCATTCAAGTCACAAATCCATGAAATGAAGCCTCAAAAGAAGAAAACTTATACGGCCAAGAGAGCAGTGGTATTGGACGGAGAAGACAAGAAGGCAAGAGACTTGATGCAGAAAATCGCCACCGTGAGAAAGGAGAAGGATCACAAGAGAAGGAGCAAGAAAGATGAAAAGTTCAAAGACAGGTTGAAGGAAATAGCCAAAAAAGAAGAAGCCAAAAAAGATAGACAGAAGGAGAAGAAAAAAGAGTACTTCTCTAAGGCGGGAAACAAACGTCAATTGGCTTCGAGTGAGGATAACCACAACGCATTTGGTAAAAGACAGCACAGATAGTTTATATTTAACAGAATATCGATTTAGCCTTGGGATCGTAAATGACCGTATCGTAGACTAACCGAGACAGGTGGCCTAACAACAAACCACCCAAACAAAAATCGCGCTAAGATCGTGCGATGATTTTTTTTTTAGACCCCAGATTTACCTCAAATACAAGTAAACATGGCAGACACCACTGAGTTGCCGTTGAAGCGTCCGCAGGAGACGTTTGTAGACGAGCCGAAGGATCTAGGCGATGTGAACATCCATGATTTGGTCATCGATATTGAGTCTGATGTTAAGGATGTTAATAAGCTCCATATTTATGAAGCCATGAACATTCTCTTGTATACGTTTGAAGACCTCATGAAGCTACAAAGTCACCCGGAGCTTCTAGAAACGCTTAGAGTATCGCACTTGGTAAACAACCACGTGGACCTTAACAAGGTCAAGCCTGTTCAAGATGACCAGGTTACCGAACCTGTATCTGTGTCACCAGCGGAAATGACGCCTTCAAGTTCTACTGGGCTGAAAGACTCGAAAGAATCAGATGGCCCCAAAGATAACATACCTGTAGAAGATACTACTGAAGGGTCAACCCCCACCCTCCTGCAACATTTAAAACAAACAACACCTGAATCTATCGACGATTCAGATGCCCCTATAAGCATTGAGAAACTCGTTGAATCCACGAATGTAAACAAGCACTATGCAATAGATTTCCAGGATATCAAATCAGAAATAGAGCATTACCAAATACCCAAGGTACAAAGTCAAATCAAGACTGTACTCAAAGTATTTGATTTAGCAACACCCCCAAGTTTAACTGCCGAACAGTATTTACAAAGAATTAGAACATATTCTTCCGCCATATCTGTTTCTTGCTATATCCACGCCGCATTCTTAATCCATAAATTATGTTTTGTACATAATGTGTTGAAACTTACAACCTGCAATATTTATCGAATCATATTGGCACTGATAAGATGTCTGACCAAAATCCTAGAGGATATCTATCAGAAACAAAAAACATTTGCAACTGTAGGAGGAGTTACTACAAAAGAGCTATTCAAGATTGAAGTGAGCTTTTTATTTCTTTGTAACTTTCGGTTGGTAGTTAACGAAGACAGTCTAAATGGCTATTTAAAAAGCTTTGCAAGTTTGCGGACTTTTGTAAAGAAGAACATAGATGGTAATGATGCATGAATAATTCACTAATAGTATAATATATATCAGTAGATTAACTTTGAGTCTCTTAAGTTCAATCAACTCTATTAGCTTCGAGTTTCTTCAGTTCAATCAACTCTATTAGCTTCCAGTTTCTTCAGTTCAATCAACTCATTTAGGATGATTCTGGGGCCCTTTCACCAACCTTTTTCCGTGGTCTTCTATTTTGCATCTAAATGTCGAAGACTCGTCGTACTATAGCCTGCTAACCTCGCGACAATAGTCTTATTAAAAAGACTAACGAGATCAACCAAATTGGCTGCAACTAAAAAAAAACTAATAGTGCTCTACTGCTTTAAAACACTAAACCAACCCCCAACTTGCAACTGACACTTCTATTGACTACTGATACCAAAAAAATGCGAATTCTGTGGATCGAACACAGGACCTTCAGATTAACTGTGACTAAAGTGTAACTTCAGTCTGACGCTCTCCCAACTGAGCTAAATCCGCAAAACAAACCCATGCCGGGACTCGAACCCGGAATCTTTTGATTAGAAGTCAAATGCGCTAACCATTACGCCACACAGGCTTAACTGTGTTTTTTATTTTTGCAAAACGTCATACTGCTGGGCAGATTTTTCACTTCCTTCACCAGCTCAGCTCAACAGTACCAACTTGGCTGTTCCTACCAGAGTGACCTCTATCTAATTCTAATGTGGTTCTCGTGGTTTATTTCTCGAAAATTTCTGTAGAGACGCGAGTTACAATTCCACACTGAAGACTGCACTAAACCTGTCAATCTGAGAAAGCTTGGGTAACAGCTTAATGCCCCCTAGAGTGGTATCATAACACCAAAACCACAAAAGTACGTCTATTCCACCGATTACTTAAAAGAAAGCACTTCCCGCCATAATCCACAATCCACTGTGGCAGAAGCCTCACAAGCGCGCGTAGATAAGATAAGAATTTTGATCTACGAAACATCAATGAAAGAACAACCACCAACCAAAGGGCCTTTATTAGCTTCTAAACTCAAAAGAAATTTATCGTTGGCAATATGTATACCTCTATTGGGATACTTGTATTTCAGCCAATTTTATAGGCCAATCTTACCACGGTATTCCAGTACATTATATCATGCACTTCATGACAGCAGAATCAGTGATTCAAAAGATTTCCTGCAACTGCCAAGTTTAGATCCCGATTCGGCTCACCTTCATATAGGAAAGACGGCTATGGTAAGTTCCGATGTAGGAATCTGCTCAACATTAGGTAAACAAATCCTATTAAAAGGTGGGAATGCTGCTGATGCGGCTGTCACGGTAGCACTCTGTATTGGCAGCGTCAACTCTCAATCTTCCGGTATAGGTGGAGGCGGATTTATACTCAGCTCACACAATTCCACCGGCGAAATCCTAAGTATAGATGCCAGAGAAATGGCACCAGGAAAAGCATTCGAATCCATGTTTGAATCTAATCCACTTCTTTCCATTGTTGGTGGATTAAGCTCTGGTATTCCTGGTGAGTTAAAAGGTTTAGACTACTTGTTTCATAAACATGGCTCTGGCAACTTATCGTGGCTGGAGGTCATTGAACCAGTCATTAAATTGAACAATGAAGGTTTCGCTGTTTCTTCGGTGCTTGCAAAAGCTATTGCTAAGCTTGAGTCACGTTATTTTGCAGTTGCTCCTATTTTAAAACAAGGATGGGATTTCATCTACAACGACGATGGGTCTCTAAAATCCGAGGGCGATATTATCCGTCGTCCTAACTTGGCCAATACGCTTGAATTGGTTGCCAAAAACGGATCTCTGGCGATATTTTATGATGCACAAGGACCCATTGCATCGAGTTTAATTGACACTAATCGCAAATGGGGAGGCTTGTTTGTTGCAGATGATTTTGAAAAGTATCAGGCAAATGTTGAAAATGCATTATCCCATTCTTTCGGGCCGGATGGAAATCTACAGGTATATACGTCATCCGGTATAAGCAGCGGACTTGTTCTTTTGAGTGGACTAAATCTCTATCTGAATTTGTACAACGCCCTGGATAAAGGAGCCAAGATACTTCATAAGATTATAGAGACCATGAGGTGGATGGCTTCAGTGAGAACAAGGCTTGGTGACATAAATGAGCCTTCAGCTTACCAAGACTTAGTCAAGAAATATACTTCTCAAGAATGGAGTCAACATGTGAAAGATAAGTTGTATTCAGACGAAAAGACATTCCCATGGGAACACTATGATCCACTCTATGAACTCACAGAGCCGCATGGAACATCACATTTCTCGATCTTAGATGAAAACAATAATGGAGTTAGTATGACAACAACAGTGAATCTTTTATTTGGGTCTATCATCTATGACCCTACTACAGGAATAATATTAAATAATGAAATGGATGACTTTCTGACTAAATCATTCAATAACTCATTTGGGCTCCTGCCTTCTAAACTCAACCTCGTTAAAGCTTACAAGCGGCCTTTATCATCAACATCTCCTACAATAGTTATGGAAGACGGGAAACCCAATTTTCTAATCGGAGCAGCGGGAGGCTCCCGTATTACTACGTCGATATTCCAGGCTATTATTCGGGTATACTTTAAGAGTGAAAGTCTATTACAAGCTATTTCATATCCTCGAATCCACGACCAGCTTATCCCCGATTACGTTATGCTTGAAAATACTAAACTTGTAGAGCAAGAATATGGTGGCGGAATTTTACATGAGTTGCATCAATTAGGTCACAAGTTTAATGAGACTGGCGTTGAAACTCTGATGAATGGGATTAAAAGATTTGGCGATGAAATACACGGGGTGGCTGATTACTGGCGAAAGCATGCTGAAGCTGACGGTTATTGATTCCTTAGCGAGATATTTAAAATTATTCCATAGAAAATATATACAAAATACTAGCAGAGTACAAGCGACAAACCACGGAACAACAAAATGTCATGGCGTCTTGACGGAAAATTTCAAACTCCGTACGTCCACAACTCGCATGATACTATCGAATAAAAATTCCCAGAGTCACATTAGAGTCATCGGCTACTACTCCGGATCACCGTTAGCCCTAAACCCGAGTCTACGATAGCACGATAAGCATCCGGCACCCGGGTAATTCCCTAAGTGCGAGGGAGATAAGCAACAGGAAAAACCTTGAATCACTAGGCTATAGGCACTGAGTCCATGGTAACAAAACCACTATAATCGACCACCTTGCTACATACTCGCCCGTGCTGCTGACACATCAGGTGTTCCTCCAATCATATTTTTTTTCCCCGTGCCCCACAAAAATTACCGAATTCGCGCTCGGAGTTTAAATCGTCATATAAAGGGGCCAAATCCTTACAACTTTTTCAAACCCATTTGATGACTTACCAGAACCAGGACCAATTAAAGAAGTTACCCATCCCAGAATTGAGCAAAACTTGCTCTAACTACCTCCGTGTACTCAAGCCTTTGCAGACAGAAAAAGAGTACGAAAAGACCCTTGAAGCCGTCACCACTTTTTTAAAATCTGGAACTGGCGAATACTTGGACCAACAGTTGCGTGAGTATAGTAAGAATCGTAATAGTTATATCGAACAATTTTGGTATGACTCTTACTTGAACTACGACTCTCCGGTTGTTTTGAACTTGAATCCTTTCTTTCTTTTGGAAGACGATCCATTTAATAATGAATCTAATTCAATCAACCCACAAGTTAAAAGAGCTGCCTCGCTCACTTTATCGCTGTTAAAGTTTATTAGAGCGTTGAAGAATGAAACCTTACCTGTTGATAAGTTGAAGAATGGACAAGTATTAGATATGTATCAGTACCTGAAACTCTTTGGAAGTGCCAGAATCCCCACCGATAATGGTTGCGTGATGCAAAGTGACCTTAACAGTAACCATATAGTTGTTTTACTGAAGTCGCAATTTTACTGGTTTGATGTGTTGAACAAATCCAACGACTTGATCTTGTCTGAGTCAGACTTGATTATTAACTTCAATTCTATTATCAAAGACTCCTTAAATACCAATGCTAATGAAATTGCAAAATCTTCGTTTGGGATTTTGTCCACCGAAAACAGAAGAGTGTGGTCGAAGTTGCGTCACACCAATTTAAACGATAACTCAACTAACAGAGAGATCTTATCTATCGTTGATTCGGCACTTTTCATTTTGTGTTTGGATGATATCAAATTGTATGATCTACTGGACTTGGCTAAAAATATGTTGTGTGGGTTATCAATATTGGACAAAGGTGTTCAAGTGGGTACTTGCACAAATAGATGGTATGACAAGTTACAGATCATCATCACCCAGAATGGTAAAGCAGGTATCAATTTCGAGCATACTGGTGTAGATGGCCACACTGTGTTACGGTTTGTGTCTGACATTTACACCGACTCGATTTTATCCTTTGCTCAACAGATTAACTCCAACTCTCCTAACTTGTGGAGCGATGATGGAAGGAAACACATTGCCGATGATGAAGAGTTGATCACCATTCCAAGAAAATTGGAATGGGATTTAACTCCAGATTTGTCTTTGGCTTTAAGATTTGCTGAAACAAGATTGAGTGATTTGATTAACCAGAACGAGTTCAAACACTTGGAGTTCAAGAACTATGGTTCTTCTACTATTAAGAATATGAAATTTTCTCCTGATGCTTTTATTCAAATGGCTTTCCAGGCAACCTATTATGCTTTGTACGGTAAAGTAGAATGCACCTACGAGCCAGCCATGACCAAACACTTTTTCCATGGTAGAACTGAAGCCATCAGAACTGTAAGTCAAGAAAGTAACTTATTCGTCAGAAAGTTTTTTGATTCTAGTGTTCCAAATAAAACTAAATTGGAGTTTCTTTCGAATGCTTGTTTAAACCATTCCAAGCAAACCAAATTAGCATCCAATGGTGAAGGTGTAGACAGACACTTGTATGCCTTATTTTGTATTTGGAAACGGTACATTGAAGACGAGTCTGACAGAATTGATGATAATGATGATAATGATTCAGATCACACGATTGGCAATGAAAGCCAAGTCTCTGGTCCAAAAGGTTTACAAGAAATCCCATCGCTTTTTGCCGATTCGGGCTGGGATAAATTAAACAGCACTGTCTTATCAACATCCAATTGTGGTAATCCATCGTTGAGATTGTTTGGGTTTGGTCCTGTAAGTGCCAATGGGTTTGGTATTGGATATATCATAAAGGATGACTCGATTTCTTTCTGTGTATCTTCCAAACACAGACAAACAGCAAGATTCTTGGCCACCTTGGAATCTTACTTGGATGAAATCTACAAGATCTTCAAAGACGCTAACCGTCCTAACAAAGAGATTTTGTCATCTCCGGTTGAAACGAAGATGGAACCAAAGATTTCGAATAAAATCCCACTTCACAATCCTAAACCATCCAACAACAGTTTATCTAATTTATTAGGTGGTTATGGTTACTTTGATATGGGAGATGATGACATTAAATCTAGAGGGCCCAGTCCTGAACCTCCATTCTTGCACAGACACAATAGTGGGTTTTCCATTAAAGAAATTGGTAAGAAGTTACGGTTATCTGAGTATTAGTATTGGCTTGATGTCAATGTAACGTTATTTATTACTATTTATTTATTATTATTTATTTATTTATTTATTTATTATATCATCAGTATTTATCTATTATATCATCAGTATTTATTTATCATCAGTTATTATTTATTATTAAACTAACTGAAACTATCATTATACCTGTAGAATGTGATTGTAAGATAAAGAATAAAGACATTAAATCATCAGAGAGGATCACACACAAAGCATTAGAGGATCAAGAATAATACACAACTAAAGTCTAAGGTCTACTGGGCATATTATTGAAACTATCTAAATCCACTTTTCTTTATCAAAATGCTCCAAGCTTTCAAGTACTTGGATCTTCCTACCTGCGAGATGCTCTTTAACAGGTCCTATGTGATCATGGGCTTCTGGGTGTGGGATCCAAACAACATGGGCATCAGCAGCTAATCCGGAGTATACTCCAGGAATACCATCTTCAAAAATCAAACACTCTTCGGGTTTGATGTATTCCAATCCTTGCTTTTCTCTTTCTTGGTTTATACTATCCAAGCACACATACCAGATATATGGCTCTGGTTTCCCTTTACCCCTAGGGATTCTAGTATCATCACCAGTGACAATATGGCCGTCGAAGAAACCTACAAAATCCTCTAAATGGCTGGTTTTTCTTTCGAAGCTGATCGTATTAGAACTCGTTCCTAAAGCCACTGGGACACCTGCTTCCTTCAAATGTGTGAGTAACTCGAAAGCTCCAGGTAAAAATTTGGCTTTATGCCAGATCTTAGCTTGAATTTCCATGGCTTTTTCAATGTACTCTTCAGAAGTCAAGGGGAGGTCGTAATGTTGGATCAAGATCTCATTTGCCTTGTGAGCTGGAAGCCCTTGTAGTTTGATTTTGATATCCCAAGTTAATGGGCCCTTGCCGTATTGGGCCAAGAGTTCACTAGAGGCCTCGGTGTAGAGATCTTCAGTGTTGAGTAATGTACCGTCCATGTCTAGAGATTAGTATTGGGTGCTTTGTGGGCGATTGTGTGGGGGTAGATACATACCAAAAAGACATGCCTTGAACTTTCTATCACTGGATATGTTAGTATAGTCTAGGTAATTGATAGTGGTCAACGTACGTCATAGTGTTGGTGGTTCTCAACGAAGTCGCGTTAATTTATCGTAAATTATCACTAATAGAGTGTCTGACACAACGTACCAATTGTTCACCATACTCAGCTTCTAGATAACTAGATACGTTGGGGTGTTTCATTGACAGAATAAGCTTATGTAGGTTTATCGTGTAGCCTTATATGATATTATATGTCACTGTCTACGTAAAAATCAAATTAAATCAATACATTCACTAAATATTTCACTTAAATTCACTTAAAGCAACAGCAGTGGCCTGGAAATCATCATGAGAAATAGAAACATTCACATTCTTGATTCCTGCGTTGTCTGCAGCAGTCTTAGCAGCACCTGCTAATACAACCTTTGGTGCTCCAGTACTGTCTCTAGCGATTTGAATGTCAGCTAAAGCAGCGCCGGCACCTTGAGATTTAACTCCCAAAGCCTTGAAAACAGCTTCCTTGGCTGACCAAGTACCGGTGAATGAAGCCTGTGGGTTAGCAGACTTGAAGCAATATTGTTGCTCACTAGCACTAAAATTTCTTTCAATAAAGGTTTCATTGTCTAAATTGATAGCACTTAAAAGCTCAACATCTACACCAACACCCTTGCTGCTTTTGTTCAACTTACCTAAAGCCAGAGCAATTTCATTTGTTGACTTACTGACGTAAGAATCGTCAGATTGAATGGTCTTACCAGAGAATTTATATTCCTTGGAAGCTTCACCAACACGAGCCAATGGGTCTAAGTAGACAGACTTTTCTAAGTCATCGGTGTAAGGAGCCTTGTTCTTTTGAACAAACATGGTGTTTCTGGTGATGGCGTTGTGCATGTATCTGTAAGTCTTCTTGTTTCTTGAAGTAACCTTAGTAGCATATTCTTCATAAGAAGTTTGATCCAAAACACCAAATAAGTAGTCTGGGTGAATAACAATAGCTTGGGCACCCTTTTGACCAAAACCAAACGAAGTGACAGAAACAGCCTTGATACCATCGGTTTGAATAGATCTGGATGGGAACAAAACATAGTCAAACTCTTGTAATACTTGATCAACGTTATCAGCATTTCTGTTACCAGGAACAATACCAGTTTGTAAGATTTGCAAAGCACCATTCAACATCCAAGCACCAGCAGCACCCTTTGGATGACCAGTTAAGAACTTTTGGAAAACACCAAACACTGGGTTACCTTCAGTTCTACCCAAGTGTTTCATCATTGAGTGGACAGTCAAAGTTTCATTCTTATCGTTGGCCTTAGTAGAAGTACCATGGAATGAAGCAACACCTAAATCATCAATGGTTAAGCCGAAGGTGGCCAAGGCTCCTCTTAATGGAGCAATTCTTGGATCAGCCTTGTAGAATTCGTTACCCCATTGTTTCTTAGCGTCTTGGATTTGACGTTTAGCTTCTCTGCTAATTTCTTCAGTACGTTCAGCTAAGAATTCACTAGGAACAAATTCTTGTTTGAAGTCGGCATAAGATTCTTTAGCAAGTTCGACTTCTTCTTGCAAGTAATCGAATTCACTTTCTCTCCAAGATTCAATTTGTTCAAGTCTTTGCTTCAATTGTCTAGCTCTGTACTTGATGTTCAATTTAGAAGCTGGGAATTTCAAAGCACCGTGATGTTCTCTAGCAGTGGTTAAAATACCCTTACCTGGAGCTGGAACAGACTTACCGATCTTATCAGAAGCAGTGGCAGTTAAGGCTAAAATACCATAGATTGGAACACCCATTTTAATGGCCAAGTCAGCACTCATGATGATTTGAGTACCAGAACCTTGGGATTCCATGAAACCACTTCTGGTGGTAGTGGTTGGTCTGGACATCTCACCAGGGGTTCTACCGTGATCAAATTCATCATAAGTATTAGAAGTGGCATTCATGTTAGCGAACTCATGGGAACTTTCTTCTTGGAAGTCATCTAAACCACCAACAACACAGATCTTGGCTTTCTTGGATTGAATGGTTTCAACACCTAATTCAACAGATTCAATAGCAGTAGCACATGCACCAACTGGGGTTCTAATAGGACCAGATGATGATAACAATAACATATTGATCCAAGCAGGCATGGTGTTGATAAAGGATTCTTGCAAGATATCCATTTGAACTGGCTTGTCTTCATATCTATCCTTAAACATACCCTTCAAAGCACTGATACCACCCATACCAGAACCAATACAGTTACCAAGTTCAGAAAGATGAACATACTTGTAGAACTCATATGGGTCAGTAACACCAGATGACAAAAGAGCCTCAACAGTTGCAACTAATGCATACAAGGTAACAGGGTCTACTTGAGAAACGATATCTTCATCAATACCATAAGTCTTAGCATCCCAACCGGTAGGGATTTGACCAGCAACAAGACGGTCAAACCTCAAAGCCTTTGGAATGTACAAGGTAGCACCAGCCAAGATTCTAATAGAATATTCACCACTTTCTTCATCTTCAAAGATTTCACACTTTTCACCATGTTGACGACTGTATTGTTCAGCAACTTCCTTTGAAGCTTCAAATGGTTCCAAGTCGTGTTGAACAACAACTTCTTGAATGAACTTTTTCTTGTTTGGATCGTATCCACCAAACAATTCTGGCTCAACCAAACGAATACCAGAGTGTTCCAAAATATATTCTTCATACTTGGTTTTGATTTCATGGTCTTCTACAGGAGCTTGGGTCTTAGCATCAACCCATCCGGAATATGGCTTACCCTTCAATTTACCGTTATGGTATTTGATCAAACCCATGATCCAAGCCATTTCAATAGCACCTTCAATAGAAAATTCACCCTTAGATTCCATTTCCCATCTGGTTCTGGCATTACCCCATGGACCAACTTCAGAGAACCCAGTAACGACGACCACGCTCTCTAAGTCTAATAATCCTTCCAAATCTGGAGCAGCTTCCTTAATTTCTTTGTATGATTTCATACCTGGGAAGTCAAACTTCATGTTAGCCCTTGGCTTGACTTGGACTTTAGAGAAGTTCTTGTCGACATTGTTACCACCGATAACCTTTTGTTCGATACTAGATTCAATAGCAACTGCTCTCTTGATATCAGCAGTTTCCAACAAGTCAGTTCTTAACTTTTGAGTAACTTCCTTCAAGTTATCAATGTATTGGAATCCACCATTCAAATCAGCCAAAATAGGTTCTTCTTGGCAAATTTGAGTAAGAGTTGGGGTCAATAAACCTAAAATGTTGAAGGCCATTTCCTTTTGACTGAAGGTTCTAACTCCCAATTTTTCAAATCCTTCGGCGATGATGTTGTTAGCACTCATCAAACCAGTACCTCTGGTCCAACCAATAATGGCACCGCAGATTGTCAACTTGGTACCCCAGTCTTCTGAGTACCATCTGTTGAACAAGGTTTCCAAAGAGATCTTGGATTCAGAGTATAATCCATCAAATCCAAAGGTTCCGTGATTTGGTGACAATGGTAAGATAACTTGGGCTGGTCTAGTGTCGGTAGTTTTCCTAGATTTAACACCACCCAAGAGTCTTAACAAGTTGGTCAACATGATTCTGTGGGCAAGCTCGGATCTAGAGTCAATGTTATCTAAACCATTACCGTTTTCAGGAATAGCAGCAAATGGAACAATTACATCCAAATCCCATCCGAGACCACCTTGTTTAGGATCGTTGTAGATGAAGTCAACCAAAGCATTAACATCACCAACAGAACCTTGGTTAAATGGAACCACGGTTAAAGTAGAACCAGAAGCACCATATCTGGAGTACATGGTTTGGTAGTATTCAGTAGTCTTCTTGGAGAATCTGGATGTGGTAACAATAACCTTGGCACCTCCACTGATTAAACCTTGAAGGATTTCGGCACCAATAGATCCGGCACCAGCACCAGTTACCAAAACATGCTTATCCTTGAAGCTTAAACCATTAACAGCACTTGACTCTAAGCCATCTAAGTAAGTGGATGAAAGCTTGTGATCATATTGCCAACCGTCACGAGACTTCCTTTGAACGTGTAAGAATGGGATAGTTTCAGGTGGAATAGTTGAAGATACTGGTTGTAAAATAGATGTTTTATCTGGAAGAGAAGCAATTTCATCATCTTCAGAAGGAGACAGTAAATCATCGAATTCACCAACCGGAGTGGTTGTACCAGTTGAAGCAACAGCCTTATGATCAATTTCTTTAGAAGTGTCAATATAATTAATCAATTGGTTGTATAATTGTTCAAAGTCAACCTTAGTGTCAGCAGATAAGTTTTGTTGCTTGATGATGGTCTTGTAAACCTTGGCCAAATCTTCTTTGATAGTTGGTTTAGCCTTTTGTTTAGTAATTTCACCACCTTGTGCCATTTCATAAACATATTGCTCAAACTTTCTAACAGCAGGGTTTTCAACTTCGTTGTAAATAACATTACCTTTGGCATCAACCTTGGTGGATGGCTTGGTGATCTTACTAACATCTTTGAAAGCCGGGTCAACATCCAACACTTGCTTACAGTTATCAATCAATTGTTGACCAAGTTTCTTAGCTAATTGGTAAGTTTCACCCTTATACTCTGGAGTATGATCAATATGATATTGCATGAATTTAATCAAAGTTGGATTGGATCTGTTCATAATTTGGATACATTGGTTGATGGTTTCTCTGTCAACAGAAGTCAACTTACCAAAGATAATATCAAAGTACATGGACAAAACATCTTGTCTAGCCCAATTCCAGTAGGAGTCATAAGTTCTGGCCTTTAATGGAGAAAAGATTGGTTTAATACCCTTAGCATAGAATTCGCCATGTTCTTGTTCCCATAAATCCAATTCTTTTTGCAAAACAACTGAGGCTTCCTTTTCTTTAACAAATGACTTATTACCTTTGTTCAAGTCAACCTTTAAGTATCTAGCCAAAGTCTCCAATTGTTGTCTGGCAAGATTCTTGTTTTCGGCTGTTAAAGCATCTAAAGCAGCACTGTCAATAACGGCACCACCAGCACCACCAGATGCTGCAGTATCGTTACCAGAATTCAAAGAAATACCATCAATAGAAGCATGCTTTTGAGCCATGGTGTCTAAGAACAGCTTAGCTTCAGCTTCACTTCCTAATCTGTTTGCTGGTTCGTTAACCAAAGCCAATAACAAAACACTGTCTTGTCTACCAGGACCAAAACCGTATCTAGTATCCAAATACTTTCTAGCAGCGGTTACTGAAAACCCACCAGGCATCTTAGAAGACATCAATCTACCGATCAATCCACTGGTAGTCTTACCCAATTGGCCAGAAAATGAATCTTGGAATTGTTCGGCCAATTCTTGTAATGGAGTATCTTCAGGCTTTTCAGGGGTACTACCGAATTCTTTACCCAAGTCACCCAAGATTTCATTTTGAACAGTGGATTTACCGTTGACCAAATCTTTAATAGCCTTGGACATTGGAATGGCATCTAAAGGCTTCTTTAATTTGTGGGCAACCAAAACGTGAAGCACGAGGGCCGCAGTGGTTGGAACATCGGTAACAGCAGTGGCTGGAGCAGATGGGGCAGCTGGGGCTGGGGCTGGGGCCGATGGAGCAGATGGAGCTGGAGCTGGAGCGGCTGGAGCGGCGGCAGGCGAAACTTGTTCAGCAGTTGGAGCGGCGGTTTCCTTCAAAGACTTGGTGATACTAGTCTTTTCGGATTCTAAATCAGCTGGATCTGGGGTATAGTAAATTTGGTTAGCATCTTTAGAGTAGCACAAGACTTGACGCTGCAAGGATAATGCAGCATCAAAAGACTCATACTTGGCTTTAATAGTTCTGGAAGCCATACCTGCTAAAGTGGGAGATGGACCAATCTCAACCACTCTTTCAGTCTTGTTATCTTTCAAAAAGACATCTTGAGTTTCAATCCACCTAACTGGAGAAGCAAACTGGTAAGCTAAAAGCTCCGTTAAAAGTGTATGTGAAAGTTCCTGTTCAACTTCTGGACGCATACTAAAGTTAATTAATTAGATAACGGATACCAATAGTTTTATATTTGGTTTTGGCTGCCAACAAATGCGAATGTTGAGTGTTTATGCAGGATGTTGGATTCCAATATACAGGTTTGCGTCAACACCAATAACGCCTTTTTCTTAGGGCATTTTTGTGCGACTTTTTTAGTTTGGTGTAGGAAAAGTTTTCTTGAAGAATTTTCTTTCTAATGAATTACCTATGTAACGCATGAACAGTAGGCAGGTGCTTACTACCGGGCGTAGTATAGGCATCATGATATATATCATAGAGCCCCATTGCGTACGCCTTCTCGTGGTCCTGATTATATTCGTTTATTTTCAGTCTAAACTGGCCTTGGGATACTACGCGATGGAATATTAAAGATCTATTCCACCCTATTTTGATTGTTACGTATCACCATGGGACTAATCAACTGATCAACATTCCTCTATTGTAAATGGCACTTTAAGTAGTCGCTGGTTCTGTAATTCTATCAGGTGTCCAGCCATCACACTATCGTTAAATGTGTTATTATACCATATCTGCTATATCTATATCGTTTCTCGTAAATATTAAATACTTTATCCTTCAATACGCTTCCCCTTACACATGGCGTCAGGAACAAGATTGGCTGCTATATCATAGCCAAATGGATCTTGATTACCGGTGTATCCAATGAAAAAGGCTTGTACAGAAGCAGGATAGTCTGCAAGATTGACTTGCTTAGGATCTATTTTATTGGCAGAAACATCTAGTTCATAAAGTACCTTGTGTTGAACAGGCAAAATATGACCAATATCTTGAGGAGTAATACTAGTCAATCTATTACCCGATAAATTCAAACTTATTAAATCAGTACTCTCATTAATAAGATCTTGTTTATCATAAGAAAGCTTAAGTTTTAGGATTTTATTATTTGATACATCCAATGTCTTTAGGGTGGGTGACATCTCAAGATAGAGTTTTCTGAGGAAATTATCTGAAAGGCATATTTTTTCAAGATTACTAAGATGCTTGAAAGTTTTCGGGTCGATTTCGGTGATTCTATTGAAACTCATATTCAAATTTTCGATTGAAGAAGGAAGCTTCTTGGGAATAGCCTTCATGTTGTTATTCCCCAAATTCAATACCTTAATTGTGTTTCCAAGGTCTGCCTTATCTATTGTTGTTATGTTACACCCGTAGAAACTTAATTCATTCAATGAATTAGCTTGAAAATACAGCACTTCGGAAATGTCGTTATCATCAAAGTTCAATACTTTCAACGATCTACAGAACCGAAGGCCCGAGATGTCAGTGAGTGAGTTGTGATTAATGTATAACGCAAAAAGGTTCAATTCTTCACCTCTTGCATTAGTTGACAAGTCTATATTGCCCTTTATACTATTTTCTGTCAAGTGCAATATCGATAATGTAGGAGGAAGGTAGTGCTTGTTTATACCTTTAAGTCTGTTGCCACCAATTCCAAAACTTTTGAGCTGTTTAGGAAACGGATACTCATCGATAGAAGAAATAAGATTAACTTCCAACAGTAAAGTATTCAAACAATCAGGTAGTATCAAATAGTTCATATGCTTTAAGGTGGTGTGTCTTAATTCCAAACGTTGTAATTTTGATGGGAACCTTATAGGGTTTCTCCATTTGATTGGATTATAAGATAAATATAGCTCTCGGAGATGCCTGGGGAACTTCATTTCCTCTAGGGACTTAATATTACAGTTATTCAAATTTAAAGAAACCAATGATGTAAAGATGATATCATAATCAGTGGTATTCACTGGCCGTCCTATCTCGATTGACTTCAAATTCACAAAATAAAAAAGTCTAGTATTCTCTTCAATAGCATTTTCAAAAATGTGTTCTGTAATCGATAAATGGTTGAGATGTGGGCTGTACTCTTTGATGGTTGTGTACAACATTCTATTATACTCAGGTGAAATACTGTAGAGCTTCAGAACATGTAAACTCTTCAATTTTTTGGTGGCTGAAGATCCCTCTATGATTTTGAAAAGGAACTCTCCACGAGACAAGTCTTTGATCGATTCGAAAGCAATTTTGGACAAAGATTGTGGATATTTGAAATTTAGAGCTTCTTTACTAATAGTAACATGGCTCAACGTTAAACTGGTCACATTGATTGGAATGCCCATATTTATCATTACCGTTACTCTATTGATATTACCATATGCATTTGGTGATACCCGTACGTCTCTGAGCTTTGTGTCTCTAAGAAATTCCTCATCCAGCGCATGGATGTTGGAATTAACCAACCAGAGTCTATGAAGCTTTGGGAATTTCAGCAAATCTATTGTGCTCTCTGGGAGATAATTGGTAATATACAAACCGGATACAAGGTGATCAAATTTGAGAGCTGCAAGCCTTTGAAGAATGCTACCAAAGTCTATGAGCACCAGTATTCCTGTATCGAACTCCATTTCCAAGTTGAAGGTCAATTTTGAATCTGGATGTTCTTCCCCTAGCTTCTGAAGGACATCTCTATATTCTACCATATCCGTCAAGTCCCACACATAGTAACTTAAAGTGATTTCATTAATTAAAGTGTTGCCTGCCCATTCACAGAACCTGACTAATCGAAATAGGATATCTGGGCTATGAATCAAGTCTAAATTTTTCTTTGGCAAGTAAGACTCAGTCAAAAGATACATTCCCAAATTGGTGAAGCTCTTGATTCTATTCGTATAACATAGATTTGAGTTACCCAAATATTTGATAATTTGGCTTAAGAAATTACCGCAACAATTAGAACGAGTCTCTGATAAAACTCTTGCTTTTTCAGCTAGTATGACCACCTCGTTAACATCTAGATAGAAAAGAATCTGTTGGACCACCTCTGCTGGGAACTTATTTATACTGCAGTAGTCCATTATGTGACACTAGACTTTGTCCATGAGTTGACAACAGCAGAATAGAGCTGTTGAAATTCAATCTTATCGCGCAAAAGCCAATGGAGTTAAAAATGTAGCGTTACTTTTTAACTTTGTTGTCGGTGTTTACGGCCTAATTGCTCCAAAGAAATTTTTTATAAAATTCACTAGTTCCTGAAGGGTAGCGAAAAACAGTGGATATTACGTATAATTATCCTAGTATTAACCAGGCTCACTCCGATGCTTATTCACTCCGACCTCGCACAAATGAAAACTATATATGCCAGGTTGATGAGCTGGTGGACTGTATAAATAATTTTCATTTATTTTGCTTGGATATTGTTAGGACCTCCAGTCACGTGTAGATCATCCCGATAATTGTCGAGGTTTTTATAGCCGACATACATGACTCAATATTTGCCTTGAGGTCTCAATTATTTATAAAAGTAATTATTTATTAATTGTGGATTTTACAAAATTTGGCTTTCTATGTTTATAAATGGGGAGAGAATAAATAGAATGCCCATTGTTTCAAGTAATCAAAATTCACACCCATCTTCTCAAACAATGTATATTCTTTACAACGTACCACTCAGCACATCACTGCATCCGGCCAAACAATCTAACCTAACAAGGCCAGTGTCTCAGTTCTCATTTCAAATCTCTACATCTCCTCAACAATATTTATCATCCTGCATATGCCTTTATCGCGTTTAATCTTATCATTAATCTCAAACACGCACCGTTTATCCTGCTTCTCCTTACATCTACTTTGACAATTGACTACAAATAACATCGATATATTAATACTTCCTGATCCTCACATTAAGGTATTCTGATCTTCTGGTGCCCTTATCGCTGTATATTGGCAATTGTTTATTCCCCATTAGCCCCATCTCCCTACAGTTATGACTCAACAGTTTAATAACCAAATTAAAGTCAACAAAGTTCACACCTCAACTCAAAGAGCTTACAAACACGGATCAACAAACGCCGCTTGGAAAAAGATCAAGCAAGTAGCGAATGTGTCTAACCACCAGACTCCATACCAAGAAGAGACCATCATTAAGAATGGAGTGCTTGGGGAGCTTTTAGTGGTTTATCCTATTACGAAAGTAGTTGAAATATGGTATTGGATACCTCCAGAATATACCGATCCAATTGCGGCTGATTTCACTGGTGATACCTTGTATTTTTACGGTCAAATTGATATTTCTGAACTTGCAGGTGACTCCAGCCACATCAATCCAACCAGCGCTGGTATAAACAAAGGCATTGCTGCTGAATCCAGCGCCGATGCCACCGGCGGAAGCGCTGATTCTGAAGTCACTGTCTCGGTAATTGAGTCTGTGGATGTCATTGACGGAGATTTGAAACAAGGATATAACCTCTTGATTGTTTACAAAGAAGTTAGTCACGTGGCTCAAATCCAGAATGTTCATTTACATAAACGCCAATCAAGGTTCAAACAACAATTATGTTTACCCCAGTCGTTCTTAAATGGATCAAATACGTTGTCTGTTAAACTAAACAAGCAGTTTATTGTTTTTGGTAATGAAAGCGGTTTCTTATACATTTACAGTTGGGATCTGATATCAAGAGAATATTTACCGGGAAACTGCAACCAGGAGATGAAAGAGTTGAAGAAATCGTCTTGTATCCCTGTTTTAAGAAGCTTCAACATGCAGTCCCACGAAGAAGAAATGTTATTCAAAACAAGTTGCTCTCATGGCACTCCTATATTTGATTTGAACAACAATTGGTTGGTATATTCTCCCTCTAAAGCAGAATATACCCAGATAAATATAGACCACAAACCATTCACCCCTGTCAAATTGCCCACAGCGAAACCTTTGTTAAACAAGGTTTTGGAAACTTTATCAAACAATGCCTTAGATCTGTTATTCAAGCTTTCGAAATTTTCAACTAAGAAACTCAACGAATACTTGAAGAATAAGAATGAACAGGATATTACTATGAAATCAATTGGTAACTCACTTTCAAAGTTATTGAACCAGACCATCAACAGTATCAGTGAGACAACCGCTGGTTTTCAAGTAAATGATAACCAAATCATTAAAATTGTGGATTTATCGAATGATAAGACATTAAGTATTTTCAAAGCTCCTGATGGTATTTCCAATGTTTCTTTTAACCCATATGATTTACAATTGGTTAATGCAAATATCAGAGGTGATAGTATGTTCCTTTGGGACTTGATCAAGTTACCATCAGAAGTGTCGTTAATGGGAAAGTTTGTAAGAGGTAAAACTTCTGGTGTGATAGATAATATTTTTTGGTTCATTAACAATAACCAAGAAGACAAATCATTAGACCAAACATTGAAAGGAACAAACTCAGGATTTGGGTGTATCAATTCCAAGACTGGTAGTGTCCATTGGTATAACATAAATTATCTACTTTCGAACTTGAGCAATAACTTTCCTATTTATCTAGGAAAAGAGTTTTCACCAAATGCAAACCTTTCATTTTTTAAGAGCACTGATAAGTTCCTCAATCATTGGACTTTAGCTTCTGGTCCGACAACAAAGAATAAGAAGTTTTTAGAGCTTCCTAATCTATCCCATTTATCTTCGAAGAACCTATCAGTATTGAATCAGCTTGCAGTAATTGATTCAGAAAATAATTTGAAATTAGTGAATCCTCTTAATGGTGATAACTGTTTTAAGTTTGAGATACCGAATGCACTGATAAACCCTGACTTAATAAATGAGAATCCTATTAAATTGAACCCACAGGATAAAGAAGATATTTCGAAAGTGATGCCTCTATCACAAGTTGAAATTGAAACCAGTAAGCCATTTATGAATTTGATAAATTTCAAAAATATTGAAATATTCTGTTACGATGATCAGCAGATTTCCGGGAACATTCACAGCTATTACGAAAGAATGGAGGATGGTGAAATACCAGTTACTAAGATACAAGTTGAAAATACATTGGAAGTTGATGATGACGAAGAGTTGATCCAGCAAATAGCTAATGATGTTGTTTTAAATCAATAGCTTACACTTTATAATGAATAAATGAACATATTTAGAAGAACAATAATTAAAAAAACAGCTAGCGCCGCCCGGTTTCGATCCGGGGACATCAGGGTTATGAGCCCTGCGCGCTTCCACTGCGCCACGGCGCTGTCAATATAAAATTTATCACCGAAAAAGATTATACAGTGGAGTGAATATGACATGTCTTTTTCCCAAGTGATGAATGAAGTCCGATGATACAAGCCTTTTACAATTTTGATAATGAACCAATCAAACAAATTGCACTATTGTTAAGCCTTTATGAAGCAGCATTATACTAATCAAAATACTGTACCATCTAAGTACACAAAAGTATATTCGCGAAAACATAATTTGCACCATTATATAACAGTCAAATATGGAGTTTCCACCACCACTGGCCAACCTTTCGCCCTTGGTGTGGTCATCCGGTTTTAATAACAAACAGAACCGGCACACAACATCATACACTAACCGACTACGAACTGCAACCACAGAATTAGGTCCCCAGCTACCATCATTTAATCTCCCTAGAAGACTATTCAAATGGATCTACTCAGTGTCATTAATTATACTTGTGACACTTTTGCTTCTTTTGATCGCAGTTACGGCAATCGATGTCATTGTTCAGACATCTTCAGCTTCTTCTAGAGGTATTAAACTTTTTATTGTGGTGGGTGTTTGTGTAGTGTTCCTCGTTCTATCATTCTTTCTATACTTGCTGAGAATATACCAACACAGAGTTGCAATGAACGATATTCCTTTTCGAAGTATGTATGTTCCTGGGAATGGTGATCTACCCAAATACTTTACCACCTATATACTGGACAAAATGAAACGATGCATGGAAATCAAACAAATGGCTGGACCTTTAACAAATAAAAATATCGTGATTAATCATCCTGGTCTTTCCCCTCCAACATATATGGCTGGCGATAATCGCTTACCCCCTAATTTAATGTATGAGGATTTGGTACGAGTTTTTGGTGATAAATTCAATTTCCACGATGGGTTTACTTCTTCCGTCAAACTCCCTAGACACTTTACTTTGAGACAAATAATGTTTGCAATGAGCAAAAACTTAATAGAAAAGCGCTTTGTGTCTCCACAGCAGTTTCAGGGTTTGGGAAGGTTTGTTGAATTGTATGAAAAGTTTAAGTTTGGGCCTGATTTAATAAGCGAAAAGGACATGGTCGAATTTATGGTAGAATGTGAAAAAGCAGGTGAAGTATTATCTAATTATTACGGGGCATTTTTTGCCGTCAGGAAGAAGAGACATAATTATAAAAGAGAAGATACAGAAAACTCGTTTTGGGAGTCTGATTTCGAAGATAGTACAGATACAGACGAAGTGGACTCTAATATAGTACATGAACTTGATTTGGATCAGCTCGAAGACATTAACAGCGAGGATTCTATTCGGGAATTCCGTCGACCTTCTACATGGAGTGTTCCTTATACCCATCCCTCAGTGTCATCAGAAACTGTGGGCTCAACCATTAGGAATCAATTTGTGAACACAAGCAACTCTAGCCGTAAGTCGGCACTACTGAAAATGTCAAGCAATGATAGCCAATGTTCTGTAGTCAAGCGCAAGCTTAGCATAGCAGGTGATTTCAGTGACAGCAAAGTACAATTTGACCATTTCAGCCTGAAGAAACATATGGAAACTGACAAAGAGCAAGAGATCACACCGGACTTTAAACTTAACTTTATTCCTCTGACGGAGCATATTTCATCTAGACTGCCGTCACCTACTCGAATTCTTGATTTGGAAATCAAACATAGGTCTAAAAGCCAAAAGAGCTCTAGTCTGAGCTCATCTAGCATAGTGCTGCATTAGCATGACCACACCTGGTAAGTGTTATTTTGCGCATATGATCTTAAAGTTCTCGATCTATATGCACAGATGACAGTTACAGTGAGGTAATTAGCATTAATAGACATCTAATAATTAAGCCACTCTTACGTATGATATTTTCTATTACATAATTCATTATACTACCTCATTACACATGAAATCAATTCACAGGTTTGGATATACCATCGTGGATTTTATAATACAGAATTGTAGAATCATCATTGACTAGCGCTATATTAATTCTTATGGGCCGGCTACCTGATAATTTTTCAATTGTGATAAACCAATTATTGATTTGCTTAACCGTTAATTCCGCCTGTGGGTCCACAACCTTCGGTAATACCCATTCTGTAGTGTGTGTATCGTCGGGACTCAACTTTGTGGGGGGCACACCGGAGATGAGGACACTAGAATCATCATGAAAAACTTTCACATTAGTCCAGAGGTTGTAGTGTTCTAGATTGGACTGAACTTTTTGTGCAAGGGACTCATTCATTGACTGTATAAGGGCTTGTTTCTGTTTGCTGTCATCATCCATCTTTTGTCTAATTTAAATACCTTTTAAGGTTATATAATTTATGGCTGTGCGATGAAGATGAGATTAATGGCTGCGCACTGAAAATTTTTGCAGCATTCCTCATCTACGAGAGCAAAGAAGAGAAAGGGGCATTAAAGTGGGGGCGAAACAGCGCCTCCTATTAGCTAAGCAGACACTAAAACATGTATATCTACTTATAGAATAAAAAACCTGTAGGCGTAGGTGGCGTGGAAAGGAACTAAACTCGGAACCTCTCAGGGTAGTCCCGCCGTAGCGGTCGCGGCGACCAATAAATCCGCTAACTTTTCTTTTGCTAAATCTAGAAATGAAATAGGCAGCATATGGCAAGTGAAATTTCGAATGTCTAGAATCGCCGCCTTTCAAATGCATGTAGCGATGGTTTCAAATTCGGTAGACTTCGATTTGTCTCGCTAAAGTAGGGGGACGGATCGAGATTGCTTTTTGTCGAGAAATCACATTACCTGATTAGGTTAAATGGTTCCCTGAAAGCTTTAACCGATCTACATATCTTGACCTGATATGCAAGGTCGACGTTTAAGATCAGGGTTAATGATGGCCGGTCTAGATCTGCCTTTTGGTGAAAAATTTTTGGTTGCAATAAATTTGAAGGCAATATATTTCACTATATAAGAACCCTACGAAACCCATAATGGTAACGATTATTCATTCCTTTAAGAAAACTACAGGTGTATAAGCTTCATTCTTTTGCTTATATCTCATCACATTCTTTCAATAGTTCATTCATTAATGTTATTCACTCACATAATTACTGCTTCTCTCGCAGCCATTTCAACTGCTATCCCAGTTGAAAAAAGAGATAACACCTGTAAGTTCCCATCTGACGAAGGACTTGTATCTGTCACTCCTTCTAAGAGTAATGGTGGCTGGGCATTGTCTCCAGATCAAAAATGTACAGCTGGATCTTATTGTCCTTATGCCTGTCCACCAGGTAAATTGATGGCACAATGGGACAGCCAAGCTACCGGATATTCCTACCCATCATCAATGAACGGTGGTGTTAAATGTGGAGATGACGGTCAAATCTCAAAGCCTTTCAGCAATAAAGATTATTGTGTTGATGGTGAAGGAACCTTAAAAGCTAAAAACACCGTTGGTAAAGATGTCGCTTTTTGTCAAACTGTTTTACCAGGAAACGAAGCCATGCTTATTCCAACAAAAGTAGGCGGAAATTCCCAAAATGATTTAGCCGTGCCGGGTTCGGACTACTATGCCGGAACCGCAGCCCATTATTACATTAATTCGCCTGGTATTTCTACCGATGACGCCTGTGTATGGGGCTCAAAAGACAAAGCTCAAGGAAACTGGTCTCCATACGTCGCAGGTGCAAACATGGATAAGTCTGGTAACACTTACGTTAAGCTTGGATGGAATCCTAAATATTTAGACGACTTCAAAGACAAGTTGCCTGACTTTGGTATCAAAGTTACTTGTGAAGATGAAAGCAAATGTAATGGTTTGGAGTGTCAAATCGACCCATCCAAAGATGGTTACAACGGCATGTCAGGCGACACTACCGAAAAGTCTTTAGGTGCTACATACTGTGTGGTTACTGTCAAAGATAAGGCCAACGCCAAGATCGAAGTATTTTCCGTTTAAGGTTATGTTATAGAGTATTTAGGGTTGTATATTTATAGAGGTTGATTTCAATAAAAAAATAAGAGTTAATACTTTCTCAGTTTATTTTTAGGCTGCGAACATCAGCAGTTGCAGCCAATAAATTCCTAACCTTTGTTGGGTAGTGAGGGCGAAATTCATTTCTCTATTTACTTAATTGTTACAGTCTAATACCATTTGAAGTAAACCATTGCAGGAGGGGAAGCCCAGACTGGTTATGTTGCGCCTGATATGTTATCAGGCCACAGTAATGGGGTATCGCACGTCAAGGGACAGTTGTGCGAACCGGTTCAAAATCTCAGATGAAATACTTAATCACTCCAATACCTCTCATTTAATTCCGCATAGTATTTGATGAGTAGTGTTACAAAACCGAAACCATTAAAAGTTTATGGACGAGCACACTATGCGTGTACGCGGTGCAAGATGTCCAAAATCAAGTGCTCCGGTGGTACTCCTTGTTCCAACTGTAAGAATTTGAATAAGCACAGTGAATGCGTTTATCCTTCCAGAGATCGGAAGATTGTGATAATGGAAAGTGACTTGAACAAGTTACATAATAAGGTTAAGTATTATGAGGAATCGTTTTCAAATAAGTTGAATAATGACCCGGGCCGCATTTCTCGAGACTCATCCTCTGACAACTTGACGTCCGATAAGATTCAAGAAAGACTGAATGAGAGCACGAAGGAGTTTTTATTTAACCACACAGGATTGGAGAATTTTCTACTCTCGGATGACGCAAGTGAAACCATAAAATGGAAGATTGTAGATTTCATCCAAACCCTGTTGCCGCTGAAGGAAAAGAGTTTGCTGTTGATAGAAACCGTTTTAGATAACTATGCTCACGAGTTTTACCTTGTAAGCAAAGACACGTATCCTTCTATGGTTGACGATACGTATCTGTTGTTTGATGCCATAAATAGTAAGAATCAGCAGCAAGTCATGTACTATAACCGGAAAATCAAACGTCATCAATTATGCTATTTCTTTATCCTTATTGCTTATGGAGAACAAATCAGCAACTCGGCAGCTACAGAACAAATCCCTGGAAAAAAGTATTACCTTATGGCGCTGGAGCTTTTCAATTTGACCCACGAAGTTGTGGGGGTTGAGTTTATTCAAGCCGCCATTTTGTTGGCCCTTTTCTCAGCTAACTTAAACAGATATAATACTGTTTATAATTATTTTGGAGTAGCCATTAGATCGGCAATCTCACAACATTTTCATCGACAACCAGTGAATTTAGATCCCAATGATACAGAAGCTTTGATCCTACAGGAAAAGCGTAAACGCATATGGTGGACTGTGTTTGTGACTGATGCAACGTGGACGTCTAAATTGAACTTACCTTCACAGATTGATTACACTGAAACGGACGTGGACTTGCCCAGTGAAAATGTTTTAGACTTGTGTGATAATTTTGATATGAATACGTTGGAAGTTAATGTCCATTTGGCTAAGTACATTCTGAAATCGGTGGAGAAAATTTATGGAGCACATATAAGGACCTTTTCAATCAATTATATCAACACCGATCAGTTCAATCAGAAGACGCTTATGCTGAATGTCCTTCTGTGTTTTACTGATTTGATCAAAGACTTTGAAGTCCCATATCTATTCCAGTATAAGAATTGTAACATTATTGAACCTACAGGAAGAAAAGTTGCTAACTTGTTCCTAAGATTTAATTTGTTGATTGCACTCATTACTAAACCATTGATATCTTCAATTTTTAAGAAAAACCATGCAAATATTTTTGAAGATCCCGTGAGTGTGGAGACCACCGTAAATAAAGCTATAACAAGCTCAATGGCCAATATTCAAATATTGTTGAAGCTCTATGAAATTAAGCGTCTATTCACTATTGGGTTCTTTGATAGCCAATATTTGTATACTTCCATCCTTATTGTCATCATGTCTTCAATCACCGATAGGGCATGCTTAGTGATTGTTAATAAAGCTATTGCATTGCTTAAACATATGGCTCTGTGTGGTAATATTAATGCTCAAAATAGTATGAAAAAATTACTGCAAGTGAATGAGTACTTATCACAAACACCAGAGCTTGACTTCTCCCTAAACTTTGATACAGATATCAGTGATTTGGTTCAAGTGGATGAGTCGTTTGATTTACTGAATCATTATTATAATCCCTACGAAGATTTTTCGTATGCCTCATTGTCAAACTTCAAACTTTTTACCTCGACCTCTGCCCCACAGAAAGAACAATTATTACCCCCAGACTTACATAATCCTGATATCCAAAGACGCCATGTATTGAATCCTAACAATGAAGTTCAAAGCCAAGAGCTTCAAAATCAACTTCAAAATTCAGCGGTTAATGGAGTGAGAAATGATAACTTTTTCCAAATAATCGATCAGCCGTTACAAACGCCAGTCTCTGGACAATATCCTACGGACTCTTCCTCTAATGGGATGTATAAATACAAAAATTATGGAGGTCTACAACATCATGATATACTCACCAATAATAGAGTACAGAATTTGAGTGGAGCATCACAAAACACTCTTCTCTCCATGATGAACAATCTTCTGAGTCTGGAGTTTATGAACATTTAAGTGTATTATATAACAAGTGTATATTACGAGATATTACCAACCTATATCATTGCATCATCGAAATTAAATTGATCGTTGGAGTTCAACTGTTGTTCTATCATTTCGGTCCAGGGCCCAACGAAATCAAGACCAACATTTTTATTATTAATAAACCATTCCATCACTTCACTATCACCAACTAGGTTTTGAAGCGGAGTAGCTGCTTCTGTGCCCGAAAGGTTCACATCACTTCCATTACTTTTTTCGATATTCATGCTCTCACTCGAATTCACACGCTCCGGTGGATACCCACTCTGTTGGAATGCTTGAATATGGCTATTCAAATTAATGTCGCTATCGGAGTTGGAATGAGGGTTTGAATTTTCACCAGAATAATTCTTTATAATACTCAAATCAGGTCTCACATAAGAACTCTGAGCGAAATTCTTGGTGGTCTTCATCTCTGAACAGAGGTACATTAGCACATTAGAGTATCTAGTGCACAAATGAAGTTCGTCAGGAGAACAGTCCCTTAAAGTGATTGCAGCTCTTTGGATACTCAGCATAATTTCATCAACTGGAATAAGGGATAACGATAAGATGGTTGCATCAAAGTTGTCACTATTCAAGATTGTGTCTCTTTCCGATGTCAGTTTTTTGTGAGCAGTGATAGTCAAGTAACATTTAACAATAAATGCTACAGCTCTCACTATTCTTGTGACCCATCTAACCGGCATGAATCTAAGCATCTTAAGTTTGTGAACTCGGTGGGCAACAGCCAACATCTCATTAGCAGCAAAGAAAGCTTGTTCGATATACTTGGCAGATTTAGAGATTTCGTCAAGTTTCAAACTGATCTTAGACTTTCTCTGTTTCCTACCTGGGACAGAAGAACTTGGTTCCGATTTAGCAGATGAGGATAATGCCAATGAAAAAACATATAACTTGGCATAATTGAATTCAAAGATATTACTCTCGTTATCAATACATTCATGTAGATCTTTGGCTAACTTAGAATTCTGGTCAAGTAACATGTTGGTGTTACTTAAGTTATGGTGCTTATAGTTCGACGGCTTCATAATACTTTTATACCTTCTTTCCCAGCTACTAATCAACGGGCTAATTATGTTCAACATGGCCAAATTCTGCCTTTGAGTAAGACTTCCGAGCTGTGCTTTATAACCGTATAAGCTTTCATGGCTCAATGACATTATTTGTAGGAGTTCTATTTTAGCCCTTTGCCTAAAACTAAATGTTATAGGCTCTGTGGATTTGGCTTTAATTTCTTCTTCAGTCATGCTTTGTATCTTGTGATCATGATCATAGTCAGTGTCTTCGTTATCATCCAAAGAATAGTTTTCTTCATCTATCTCTAACTCTGAAAGAGAATGAGAAAGCATTGAACGTCTACTGATATTCATCACACTATTGATTTCACTTATATGTGTGGCCAAGAACGTTTTTGGGCTTACCTCCATAAATCCCATATCCTGTGCTAATCTCACAGCACTTCCAATTAACATCCAGGCCATTCTATAACTTCTTCTCATTGCCCCAAGACCTGCAAGGTTTTGCTCTCCTGATACTTGATCCTTTTCTGCCTCCTGATCTCTCTGTGAGCTATCTTCTGGTCTGTTGGCATAATCTGTCCACCTCCAATGGATAGCTCTAGGATTCCATTCAGTTAAGATCAAGAATGCAAAAACTGTACCAACAGATCTTGTACTAGCCTCAGCCCACACTGTCTGAGAAATTAATCTTTGAACGTATAACCATAATTTATCGTGAATCTCGATATTTCTGGGGACTCCATTGACGTTACCGGTAGTGATATTGTTTGGGTTATCATCCAAGGAATGATACCTTGCGGATATAGTTAGTATAGCACAAAGCAAAATTGGATACCCTGCCAACACCTGCGGCTTGTGTAAGAAATGAGGTATATGGGGGAAGTATGGATGCATGGTGGTGAAAAATAAGTTGATAAGCATTTCAGCTTCGAATTCCGTTAGCAATCCATTTTCTCCAATATAATCAATATTACTAAGTTTGTTGGAGCCTTTAGGACGTATAGAAAACTCATTGTTAATTGGAATGCTCAAGTAATTCGACTGGTCTTGAATGTGTTTGGGAACAGACGCTGGAGTCGAAGCCTCCCTTCCAATAAGGTTCTTATACTTATGAGTGTCAGATTTAGCCAGTGAAGTAATATCCTGCTCCAACTGCTGATGTCTTTGATTAGCATTAATGTGATCTCTTGCATCTGCTTTGGCAATGGTACCGGCCGCTTTCGCAAGATATACCAATGCTCCTTCCATGGTTGAAAAATGATTAGACTCTTCTTTTGGGGTATTGGAAGTCGATTTATAGTGCCCAGGCAGTAAATTGTCTGAATATACAGCGGCATCTACCGATGACTGTGCCAAGTTTTGAGGTTGGCCTGGAACACTTAAGCCACTGCTAATACCAGGTGTCAAACTAATTGATTGCCCCGGCAGTTGAGGCGGACGGATTCGTTGAGAGCTATTCGCTCCAGCATATCCATTGGAAGTACCCGCTAAGATTCTATCACCGTCTCCCTGATGCAGCACTGGGTTTTGTTCGGTAGATTGCACTGTAGTACGAGGGTCCTCGTTCAATAACCTTCCTACAGGAACTTCCAGCAGCTCGTAATAAGGATACCGAGGAACCCCGCCACCGTTAACATCTTTAACATCGTGGGACTTTCGCTTTTTGCCGATGCCGTTCGATCCTCCACGTTTCAGCTCCACAAATACACAGTCCTTCCGCTCTCTTCTACAACGGGCACATTTACCTTCAATGGGATTATCAACGCTACCCAAATCACATTTGACTTTTCGAAGCCTACAATTCAAGCAGGCCCTATAGTTCCTTCTGAACTTTGTTTTGTTTTCTTCGTCAAGTGACATGTCAAATATAACAGTTTAATGATCTACTTGAAAAAAGAATACGAATTTCCGTTGATAACCGGATTAAGATTTCGCGATGTTAAGCTGTGCAAATGTGGATCCTGATCCTATTACAAGTTTACGGAATTTATTAGGTGGACTGAGAAGGTTTGTTCCAAAAGAAATGATCAGTATGGTGTTTTGGGTTCCAGGCTCTTTGTAATTACTACTCCCTGTTTACAGACTGTGAAGTCTACGTTCATTAGCATTACCCTTCAGCATATACTTTTTTCGCAACCGCTTTTGTGTTAACCACGGAGGGTACCATGGTCTATCAGTTTTATTTTGTTGGGGAGTGGAAGTATATATAGCAGAATAACCACTCTATTTGATTATGAATATATCATCTTTTATTCCTCGACATTTTATTTCAGTGCAGTACTGTAGTTCATCTTGTTTTGGCTTTTATCCCATTAGCTCCAATAGTCCACCTCTTACAATCTACGGGTCTACAATATAGCATATATTTATTATATAAATTAGCAACCCCGTAAACTCCTG